>JAOUZG010050060.1:445529-473327 GCA_026289955.1 Argiope argentata | reverse complement strand
CTGTTTCTTTTTCTTTTAAAAAAGAAAAAAAAATTGACTATAAAAATTTCCTTTTTTTCTATTTATTTTTCTTAACAAATCTAGTGAGGAAATTTTTCTCTTTTTTCTATTTTTTTTCTTTAAAAAAAACGTTCACTGGATTTTTTCTCCTTTTTTTTAAAAAAAAAGAAAGAAAAAACGCTAAATGGGAAATTTTCCTTTTTTCCTGTTATTTTTTCTAGTTTTTTTTCAAAAAAAAGAAAAAAACTAACTAGAAAACTTTTCTTTTTTTCTATTTCTTATTCTTTTTATTTTGTTTTGTGAAAAGAAAATATTTAAAAATATGACAAATAAAATATTTATTTTCGAATCACGTACTGATTACGCGGGAATATTTTTTTAATCTTTCCTTCATATGAATTGATCCTTTAAACAACAAAATAATGAATGTACTTTGTTTAATATGTTATTCAAAACAATCTGCTACATTGTAGTATAATTTCTCACAGTTTATCTATCATTACTTATATTTTAATTTTTTAAAATGTTTTTTTAATTATTATAGTTATAAAAATTATTATTAGAGAAAGAGAGAGAGAGAGAGAGATCTTGTAATTTTTTTTCAAACCGGTTTAAACTGGTTAATGATTTAAATTAATTAAGACAAATAGTCACTTAAAATATAGTTATGTTCTCACATGATAACTTGAAATTTGCAATAGTAGGTTTCCTTTTTTTGTATTATTTTTTTTACGACTGCGGTTCATTAAATTTTACAATTCGTATAGAAGAAAGTAAAACCTACGCACCAGTGGAATTTAGTGTTCTCTTATATTAATGAAGTATCATATTTTAAAATTTTTAACCGTCTCACTCTAATTGAAAACCGAATTAGCATAATAAAATTAACCCATAAACTTTCCAGATTTGAACATATTTCGCTTTATCCGACGAACGATTAATTACTCGAGTGGCCTAAATCAATTCAAATTTTCAGACTCAAGCTTCAGGAACTCAAAGTATAATGTGATCACATTAAGTTGACTTATTGTACCGGAACTGGTAATTTATGCGGTCCACTGGACTTGTACGGACTACGAGGGCTCAACAATGATTTAATCTGGGAATTAGAGAAAATTAGATTAAAGTGTCTGAATTATTATAGGCAGCGATAATTATATCAGACAGCATTTTAAAGCCATTTTATTTAGAGATAATTACAGCTCTCTTGGAAATGCGTCGGAGCTAATATTAGATTGAATTTTTGAGTTTCGAAGCAGAAAAGCGAGAATATTTTAAGGAATTTAAAGGTTCTATTCTTCGGATATTTGAGGTTTGAAAGAAAATATTAAACATGGAAATTCTTAGAGTCGGCATTTTATTTGTTAATTATATTATAAGTAATAAAAATTAATCATAATACTTTATAGAAAAAAATCGTTTGATCAAAAACAATTGAAATTGAGATATATTTGAAAGAAAGCCTCATTAAATTAAGAAATTTAAGGTTTCTATTCTTCGGATTTTTGAGGTTTGAAATAAAGTATTTAACATGGAAATTCTTAGAACTGGCATTTTATATGTGACTTACATCATAAGAAATCAAAAATAACCGTAATACTTTATAAAGAAAATCCCTTTCATTTTCATTGAAAACAACTAAAATATCATTTTTATTGAAGACAACTAAATTATCATTTTTATTGAAAACAACTAAACTGGTTGTGTCAATTTTATTGAAAACAACTAAAATTGATATATTTGAAAATTTTTATACTGATTTCTAAATTAAGTAAAGGTGATTATCGAATAATAAATTGCTCTTACGTTAGGGCTGATATACTTAAAAAAATTTATTTTTAATAATTATGTGGTTAAAATTTGGCATACATTTATTTTTTAAATAATATATGCTTAAAAGGAAAATATATTTCAAAATTTTAACTAAATTTTAATTGAAAACATTGTTTAAAGTTTTAAAGTTAATTAATCATAACTTAAGAATATTTTACTACTAAATAGCTGGTTTTAAATAAATATAAAATTCAGTATAAAAACTTTAGACTTTACCAATTCTATTTCTATAATATTTTAACAATCCTGTTCTTTGATTTTAATAAAGTTTTAAAAATAATTTAAATAAGTTTTACAGCAATTTTTGATTTTTGAAAATTTTGTTTAGTTAATGACTTCAGTAAATAAAACTTAGAGAAATGTCATTTTGTGTACGTGATTATATGACATGAAATAAATAGGAAATGTGATATTTTTTAAAACAATAAATGCACGACAGAGTTTTTTTGCTCGTTTGCAATACTAAAGTGAATCAATCGATGAAATAATTAAAATTAATAAAAATATAATTTAACTTGCACGAGCACGTGGTGCTTGGCCGTTCAAGAAATTATATTCCGACATGATACATTGAAATACGCATAGCAGATCTCATTTTAATATTTTTATTTTATTCATTATAATTCTTTATTGAATGAGTCACTTAAATATTGCAAATGACCCAAAATACATTGTCATGCATTTATTGTTTAAAAATAAATCACATTTCCTATTTACTTAATATTTACACTCGCCATGATAAGGATAATATGATGGAAAGAAAATATATTTATCAAAATCTAAAGAAATGAATATTTCACATTTAAACTGAGATAAAAAGAATTATATCCTACATTTCTTAAGTAACAATTCATAGAGACACAGATCCAAATGAAGTTTTATTACCTAAAGATAGTAAAAATAAAAATCTTTGATAACTTTATTAGTAGTGGATTTCGTTAAAAAATTTTAAACGCACAGGCATTAAGCAATTTTAATATTTCGCTTTTGTAAGTGGCAATATCCATTCACCATGCTCTCAGAGTTTCCATAAACAAAGCAAGCATAAAAATTCCTGATTAAAACAACAAACACATCCGTCCTGTTAACATTTTTCTGAAATGCAAATCAAAAAACAATAACCGTTTTATAAAACTCAATCTCAATAAAATAGAAAGAAAAAAGTTTTTTTTCCAAGACAACGATAATAAAAGTCGACAGGATATTTTATTTGACATATTTATTAGCATTTTTATTTGAGGCTTAATACATTTTTTAATAAAATATTTTGTTGTCATTCTATTACATAAGCGTTTTGAAAAGCTCATTCCATTGTTTTGTCTTTATTCAGAAATAAAGTCACTGTGAAAATTTTGAATATCTTAGGAAATTTGAGATTTTCTTTTTTTTCTTTCTTTAATCTTTTATATTCTCGAAAAGAATTTTTTTGTCATTTTTAAAAGAGATGTTGAATGAATTCTTTTCAACTATAATTCCGTTGTATTTATAGTAAAATAAGAAAGATCTTTATATCCTAACTTTTGAGTCTGTGAATATGATCTAAATTTATTTTTAAGCTGCTTTTTAAGTGTTTTTATTTTATTTTACGAATATATGGTTAAAAAGTTTAAATTCTGAATTAGAAATGCATTTTCATATATTTTTTTTTAAGTTTTTAATAAGAAGATAACATTTGAACCATTTGAAATAAAAAAAAATATTTTCACCCGGATAAAAACGAGACGTTTTCTTTGGTTCAAAAAACAGATTCTATAAATTAAATATAGAATCTGTTTACTTAAAGTAAATAGTTTTTGAATTATTTTATATAAATGCCTTTTTAAAAGTTTTGAGAAGGCTTACTACAAATGTGTTTATTTATTAGCATATATTCTATATTTCTTCTTATTTATTTCTTTTTCGGAATTTCTTTGAAAATCCTTTTTATGGATTAAAATAAAGTGAAATTTTAAGAAATTGCAAAATAAATCTTTATTTCAGTACTTTCTCTACAAATCCAAAATTCTTTTAGCATCAAATCATTCTCGCTATTATGAAAAAACATATAATCTGTGTCCAAAATGATAAAGATATTAATGCATAACTTTGAGGCGTTTTGATTTATAATTTGTCTTTAGAATATAGCATTTTGAAGCAACAAAAACACATTCATTGTATAATGCGCCTATATATTAAAAATTATAAAAAAAAGAAGCGGATTAAATTTATATAAAAATACGAATATAACTGAATTTGCATTTTGATTTCACTTATGTTATTGTATTTTGTATTCACTATTTTATATCCCTTTCTTGTTCTTTTATTTGCATTTAATTTTGAATAACGAGCAAAATGTTTTCCGATTATTATTTTTTACCATAGCCATTTCTACAAACATGAATTGTTACAGTTTCTTAAAAAAATAATTGGAAAATTCAAATCATAAATATTTTATTTGCATTCACTGTTAGGATATCAGCATTGCTTCTTTTCCGTAAATGCACATAAAAAGTATATTAACCACTTAACAGTTTTATTTTCTTTACTATCTAATAAGATGACACCTTCTATTTTGGGAATAATTTTTTTAAATTTTGATTCAAATGGAAATCCATCGAATACTTGACTCATCTGTGTATTCGAAATCATTTTAGTTTTGAATTATAATTGTTAGGAATGGTTTATTTTTTGTTTACAACAATCAAAATTCGATAAATTTATGCACGTACGTCATTCGGCCAAAACAGTTAAGTAGTTAATCATTAAAAATTTAAACTCAAGATTTTAACAAATCACGTTTTAGATTCGACTAGTTTGAGTTCGCAACACACATTCTTGAAAAGATCCGTCTGTCTGTCTCTTATACAGATAACTCAAAAACAATTTTAGGTAATTGGATGAAATTTAATATAGGACCTTTTCTTTAAATTTGTAGATTTTTATAAATTTTGAGCAAAAACCATTCAGGGGAATTTTTTTCTTTCTGGCGGTTAGAATATTGTTGTTGTTCTTATTAGTACCACTTGACATGGTCAATCTTCACCAAGGGATCGGCGAGATTTAAGCCGAAAAGGACTTGTCTAGTTTCGAAATATACCCAAAGAGGGTCAAGAGTATGACTTAGCTACTCACTCGTCACCGTCGCTCGTTTAACCACGTTTTACAGGGGGACGCATTCAAATACTTTACAGATAGAATACAGAAAAACAACCATCCCCGAACCGGGGCTCGAACCAGGGAAGGTGCACTATGCCTATACCAGTTGCCAACGGGGGTTCGAATATAATAAGTTAATATGATAACTACAGAAAAAAAAGAGCTAAACCAATAAAATTTGACATACACATCAAAAACCAGTAGTGTGAACACCTATCAAATTTTGAGTGAAATCTAAAAAAAGGTTGATAATCTGTCAGTCAGCTCTTTCAGAAACATATAAACATGATAAAGCAAAAATGCAAGATATTAAATATATTAAATTTAGAGTGTAATTTTTTTAACTATATGAGTATTTTTTTTAACATTTTTTTGTTTCCATCGATTGAGAAAAAGAGCATATGATTATCGATTGTTATAAATCTCATGACACCATAATCGCCAATAAACTTGCCAATGATCATACTCCATATTAAATGATGATGATATGTCCGCTTTGAAAGGAAAAGAGGGGTGCAGTAGCTTCTGAGAGTATGGAACCCAGGGCACCCGAGGACAGAAGTCTGACTTCCAGCTCGAATGAGAACGACACACTCGATTGTACAGAAAATTTTTACAGGGGGGGGGGCACATTCCCACACCTCGCAGATGGAGCATAGAACAACCATGCCCGAACTGAGATTCGAACATGGGATGCCCAGATCATGGGGAAGACGCAGTAACCCTATACGAGGATGGTGGAATAAAATGTGATGAAGATGACAACGTGTCCGCTGAACAACGGAAAGGGGGTTGCAGTTGTTTCCGATGAAATAGACCCTCAGAACCCGACGCCAGAAGTCAGCAAGATATCTTGCTCATATGAGTAAAACACACTCGATTGTAAAGCCCCTTTTTACGGAGGGGGGGGTGCATTCACATATAGGTTGTTTGTTGTTTATTATGGCATTTGCCATTGACGATCTTGCTGAAGTAGTCAGAGATCTGAGCCTAATGAGCGTCTCTTATTTATAGTTGTGCCAACAAGGTCCAAGAGAACGACTTTCTCTACACTCATCACATTCGTTTGCACAATCCCTTCTTAAAGGGGGCATATTCAGAAACCTCACAGAAGAGGAGCACCTATGCACAAACCGAGATTCGAACTCGGCAAGCTCAGTTCTCCAGGAAGACGCTACCTATGTGCCAAGACGTCAACCTATGTATTCAATAAAAATGCTGAATTCCTACCATTCATTTTATTATTTTGTAACTATGGTATGCCAAATGCATGCAAGGCGGTATCTGTTATAACGCCTTTATAGAGATTTCACTGGAAAATGTTGAAGAGGGAAAACATGCTAATTTATAATTATTAATGCAAATGAGCCCTAAATTTTTCATCAATGGTTTTTACCAGTTTTTCATATCCAATTCATTACTAAAATTACTTTTCAGTTTTAGAATGCTCAAAAATGAAGACTGTTTTTTTTTTCGAAAAATATTAATTTAATTCGTTGAAAATAAATCAATTTAAGTCTTGATAAAAGAGAAGAAATAAAACAAATCAAATTCAAGTTTGCAGCATGCATTCATAATTTGAATAATGAATTCAATGTTTGGTCACCTGATTTACTTAATGTTTGCAATTATGATGGTAGTAATTCAGTTTTATAGTTCGAATAATTCAATAGCTACTGTGTATTTTAATGTAGCCTTAAAGCGTCATGGAAAACTGTACAATAGAATTTTCTATAACTGCTGAATTACTGGAATAACCTTTAACCCCTTAACTGGTTTGCCCGTACACCGTAGTTGCACCGAGTTATCAAATGTTGATAGTTGTACACAAAAAAATCATTCGTAACATATATAATTTAATAATAAAGTGACTTCAAATACGTAGATTAGTCAAGTATCCGATGGATTTCCATTTGAATCAAAATAAGAAAATATTCCCAAAATAGAAGGTGTCATCTTATTAGATAATCTTCGAAATAAACTGGTTAAGGGGTAAACTAAAAGCAATTATTTAAAATCCAAATTCACGCACGTGGATTTAAGATTTTATAAAAGAGAAGGAATAAAACAAATAAAATTCAAGTTTGCAGCAATATATTTCTAACAATCAATTCAATGTTTGGTTGCCTAATTTGTTTAATTTTTGCAATTATGATTGCTGTAATTAAGTTTTAAATTCAAATAATTCTGCGCAGTTTAACACATCCTTAAAACATCACGGAAAACTGTACAATAGAATTTTTTATATCACCTGGAATACGGACACAAACTTTAACTAAAAGCAATTATTAAAATCCAAACGCAAACATGAATTTAAGTCCCAATATAATAAAAGGAATAAAATAAATAAAATTCAAATTTGTAGCATTTATACTTTAAATAATTGTTGCCTAATTTGTTTAATTTTTGCAATTATGATTACTGTAATAATTAAGTTTTAAATTCAAATAATTCAATAGCTACTGTGTAGTTTAACAGAGCCTTAAAACATCACGGAAAATTGTACAATATAATTTTCTATATCACCTGGAATACTGACACAACCCTTAACTAAAAGCAATTATTTCAAATCTAAACGCAGACATGAATTTAAGTCCAGATAAAAGAGGAAGAATAAAACAAAAAATATTCAAGTTTGCAGCTTTTATACTTAGAATAATCGTTGCATAATTTGTTTGATTTTTTCAATTATGATTGCTGTAATTAAGTTTTAAATTCGAATAATTATGTGTAGTTTATCTTATCCTTAAAACTTCACGGAAAATTACACAATAGAATCTTCAATACTACCTGAAATACTGGTACAACCTTTAACTAAAAGCAAATATTTAAATTTCAAACGCGCACATGAATTTAAGTCCCACTAAAAGAGAAGCTATAAAACAAATAAAATTCAAGTTTGCAGCATTTATACTTTGAGTAATGGCTGTCTAATTTGTTTAATTTTTGCAATTATGATTGCTGTAATAAAGTTTTAAATTCGAATAACTAAATAGCTACTGTATAGTTTAACTTATCACGGAAAATTGTGCAATAGAATTTTCTATACCAACTGAAAAACTGGCACAATCTTTAACTAAAAGCAATTATTTAAAATCCAAACACACGCATGAATTTACGTTCCGATAAAAAGAGAAGGAATAAAACGAATAAAATTCAAGTTTAATTCAAGAACAATGGTTGTCTAATTTGTTTAATTTTTGCAATCCTGATTGCTGTAATTGAGTTTTAAATTCGAATAATTCAATAGCTACTGTATAGTTTAACTTATTCTTAAAACTTCACGAAAAATTGTATAATAGAATATTATGTAATAGCTGAAATAATGGCACAACCTTTAACTAACAGCAATTATTTAAAATCCAAAGGCACACATGACTTATTTTAAGACACCCACTTAAAATTTCCCCAATCCAAAACCCATTCCATGAACCGCTCATTAGGATGCGATTCGTGAATTTCAGGCACCCGCTACTCAGAAATAATTATCCACGTTTCAAAAACGAGAAAAAAAATAAGAAAAAGAAAAAAAATAACCATCCGCGCGCAGCTAAAATAAAAGAAAGAAAAGAACTAAATTATTGCGCTTTCCACATTTCCTGAGCATGTTGCTCTTGCCCCAGCTGGATGTTAAGCGGTCGCAAATCAACCCACGTGAGAGTTGCGTGTGTTTCAATTTTTGGGTGGAGCCCGAAGTCACGGTTCTTATCAGACATTAACTGTTGTCCAAAAATGACGTCACATTTTATATCGTATCCCCTTAAAAGTATCCTCACGTCCTGATTACTTGTGGTGTTGCCATTTTCTGGAACAAAATCTGGCCAAAGGTCTCCCAGCAAACTTCTATTAGGTATTCAAAGTATGACGGGCAAGGAAAGGCTGTTAACGTGTGTTTATAGTAGCATAATGACTTAATAGCATAAGGGTCCCCCTTATTAGTAACTAGCCCCAGGAATTGCTGGTCCCTGTGGACTTTTTGCTAACAAGGTAGGGAACTTAAAAGTACCCAAGGGGTGTTGAGTAAGTCGAGGGTTGGCTGTGGTGTTTAAAGAATTCCTCAAAAAGGGTGGGAATTACATTTAATCTGTTCAAATATGGTGACAAATTATGAGTTATTCTAATTTTTTTTATGTTGTATAGGTTGCTTGCAAGAAACAAGAAGTTGAAAGAAATTGATGTACTTTAAAAAAAAAGGTATTTAATTACAAAGTATGAAAATGACTTATATTAGCGTGTCAAACCAAAATAAATGCAGAATGATTAATTCTATAAAGCACGTTATGTATGGGGATTACAATTTGTTATTTATCATATTTAGATTTGTTGTTGTTGTGTCGAATGGCACTTGTCATGGACAAGCCCGCTGCCGAACCCAGTAGCAGATTTAAGCCGAATGAAACGTCTCTTGTATTTGAGTAGCGCCAACTAGGGCCAAGGGTACGACTTTGCTACCCACTCACCACATTCGCTTGCACAACCCCTTTTTACAGGGGGGCATATTAACACATCTCACAGATAGCACACAAAACAATCATGCCCGAACCAGGACTCCCAGAACATGAGGCAGACGCGCTACCTCTGTGCCAGCAAGCCTGCATATTTAGATTTAAAAAAGTTATTTAAAAACATTTGATGTCTGTAAGGATTTTTTAAAATATTCCTTAGAAAAAGTAAAGATAAATTTTGAAATGTTGGGACAGTTAAAAATATTGTTATATAAGGCTTAAAATTGTACGATTCAAATCTTATTAAAGCCCAGAATTTTAAAAAAAAAGATTGACCAGCTTTAAAATTGTTTAATTAATTAGAATTTTTTTTGAAAAAAATCTATAGAAATTTTTTTATTGTTTTTTTTAATCTTTGTTAATACTTCAAAGTAAAAATCGTTTTTACTTGTTTTAAAATTAGAAAGTAAAATATAAAAACATATTTAAAATTACATTCATTTTACAAAATTATTAAAAAATTTAAATACGTTAATTATTATGATTATTGGTTTCTGTGTTCTTTTTAGCAACCAGAACATTATATCATATTTTTCCCCTAAACAAAATAATAAAAAAAGTTAACATTGAATAAAATGATTTTGTATTTTTAATCGAAATACGAAATTTCATACCATTCTTTCTGTATCTTGGAATATTATAATATGAAAGATAATTTTATTATTTTTGTCAATAATTTACAATTGGAATAACTTCGATTAAAATTAAAAATTATGAGATTATAGATGATAAAAAGAGTAATTTGGTTTTATATAAATTAAATAAATATCAAATAATATTTTTATTATATAAAGCTTTATATTTAATAATTTCTTTTCTAATATTATTAATACGATTTTTAAATTAAAAACAAATTTATGATCTACTATATTAATCACATTTATGATTTGTAATTCCTAATTTATTGCACCAATTTGATACAAATTTCATTCCTAAGCAAAGAAATAATATGAAAGATAGAAATTTACTATTAAAATGTAAAAAACAATAATAAGTTGTATGCATAAACCTAAAAATATGTACATAACACTTAAAAAAACAAAAATGGAATTTAAATTAAACATATGAAAAAAAAATTGTAGAAAAAATGAAAGCAGAGGATCAATGTTAAAGATATCTTTTAAAAATTGTTTTGGGTACATACGTCCCGTCGACCATTTTCGCCAAATAAAAAAACGGTCGCCAATAAATCGCTTACGCGCCAAAATTGAATAAAAAAGCATGGTTGGCGCTTTGTTGGTGGAATGACGGGATAATATGTACGAACCTGAATTTGTGCATGTATAAAAACAGACAAGTTTTAGTCCTTTAATTAAATTATGAATGTAAGCTGAGATTATTTTTCGTTGATTAATAGATTTCTAGAATTCAAAAACTTTTCTTCCAGAAAATAATGCGGAAAAAATTTATTTCTACTAATATTGAATAAGTTGCAGAAGATAATAAGAAAATATTACCTTTAAAAACATAAACTATACTTTGACGGTTAATGAATATTTTTATTCCAAAAACTAATTTTAAAATAATACCCTTTGTTGAGATTAATTATGATGAAAAATAATTGTAGTTTTATCCTTATTTCTAATGTACTCTTAAGAACGAAGAGTAAGCAAAACCAAATAAAATTAATAATTTGCCTAAAAATGTTTTTATCCATAGCTCAACTTTAAATCTTAGCGATCAGAACACCAAATTAATTTCATATTTTTAATTTCAAAACTATTAACTATTTTTAAAAGAAAAATTAATTCCAAGTTAACAAATTAACAACTATAGGAAAAAGAATTAAGATCGAATGAATACATAAAATGTTTATTTTATAGACATAGCAGGACTCCATGCATGGTTTTCGAGTACAATAATTAAGAAATGTAGATCTTTGGCGTGAGTTGTGGCATTTGGCATTTGTACAGAATATATCCTGTTAATTCTGGCGCATTATTTGGCGATTAATACTTGGTACGCAGTTACTAGTATTATGGAAATCAAATTTGTTATTTGAGATGAGATTTTTATAACCAAATGGAATCAAATAATGAAGTAGAACTACAATTGTTGTCATATATAAGATATCTATAAAAGTGGAGACAAATAAGCTTTGGCGTGTTTCTTCGAATAACTCCTGGTACTTTAGAGATCGTCCTGGAGGGGACCAGGGACGACAGAAAACAAAGTACAGCCCTCTCTCGATTCATCAGCGGACATATTAAAGGCTTTTGACTCCTTTTTGACAAGTGGATAAAAGTATTTCCCGGACTGTCATTGGTGTAAGAGCACTCCAGCTTCTCCCACTCACATTTTAAATTGTCTAAATTTTGCAAAGCATGACATACTCAAAGACTCAGCTCTATTTATGGACTTTTTGGAAACATTGGGTTTTATGGAGATGGTCTAGCTGGGCCATCTGGGATTAGTAGCAACCACACCAGATATCTATATATATGGTTTTTGCACTAAAGATATTAAATTTATCCAATCAGCTTGATTCGTTCTGTGTTTATCATGTTAAGTTATATTCGAATAAACTAACATACTCATTATAGATGAATAAAAAAATTGATGTAAAAGATCTATAAACTTTCATTCTCTCAACACAAATTGTTTTTGAGTTATTCTTGTTACTGATATAATGGATTTCTTGATCTCAGGGAGGCTTAAAACGTGTAGATTCATCAAATACATGGCCATCAAGTACATTACAACTCATTTTTCTATATTTAAAACGTGCATATTCAACAAAAACATGGCTATCAAGTACATTTCAGCTCTTTTTTTTATATTTAATGTATAAGAAATAATACAACAAAACAAGGCTAAAGTGGAATGTTTAAATTTTGATAAACCATTTTTATGTTAAGTTCTTTATCTGTATTGAATTGGATGCTTTAGTTTAGTTATATTAACGCTCCATTGTAATAAAATGCGAGGGATATTTTGGGAGGGGCATTGGAATTTTGATTCAGGGCCAGATGACGAGGATGACACCTGAGTTGACACCTCCCTTTCAACAGCAGGTCAGTGGGAGGACGTTTGACCCTAATAGAATTACCGTGCAACAGACAACCTTATAAGAATGTTTTTCGGTGGAAATGGATCCCTAAACTGAAACCCTAGGACTAACTAGCCGAGACCTTACAACCATATCACCATGTCCTCATAAAATTGGAGGCATTTGATTCAAGAGTAAATCTCAAAAACCATATTAAGTATTCAACAATATATTACGAAAAAAAAGAATTTAATTACAATTTATTACAAAATGATTATATGTAGTTATTATCATTCCAGAACATGATATTGTTTTGTGAAAGAGCATTTCTGGCGTCACCAAAAATCCGTAAGGAAAAAGTAAACATTTTAACACATAAGTGATATAGATAGATAGATAAAATCTGCACTAGCATCTCAAAAAATCAGCTTTTAATAACGTGATATGAACCCATTTTCAAAAACTCTGATTAAAAAAAAGTTTACTAAACCTAGAAAAATGTCATTTTGTTTACGTGATTATATGAAATGAAATAAACATGAAATTATATATTTTTATTAAATAATAAATGCGAGACAAAGTTGTTTGGATCGTTTGCAATACTAAAATTACTAGTTCAATGAAATAATTAAAATGAATGAGAATATAATTTAACTTGCACGAGCACGTGGTGCTTGGTCGTTTAAAAAATGATGCTCTGACATGATACATTGAAATATGCATAGCAGATTTCCTTTTAGTCCTTTTATAATTATTTAATTACAAAAAGCGGAATTAGGATACGATATAAGGGACAAATAATTATAAAGTTTTTGGTTAATTGTGTAAAAATGACAGCTACAGGAAGATGTACAATAATGTGTTATATTACACTATTCAATAATCAAAAATACTATACAAAATTGCGAATATTATTTAATATGGTTCAATATATACGTGCAACTAAGATCAAATATGAAATAACCAATGAACTATAACTATTGTTTTGTTAATTTTTGTCCACAAATAACCAAAACCCTGGATATCAAAGGTCAAATAACATCCTAATTAAATTAAATGCATGTGGCATTTTAATTTAATATATTTAGTTAAAGACTTTATCTATAAATATAAATGGTACCTCCAATGGGACTTAAATTGGAAACTGCTTTGCCATAAGATCACGTACTCTGTGGAATAAATATCATACTACTAAAGATTAAAATTGTGGTTCTGAAAACTCGAATATGCAAATATTGGAATGTGAGTGGGTGTTTCAACATAACTGTCTACCATTCTAAATGCACTTATTGAGATTAAATATTTCTCTATAAACTCTCTATTTGTTATTGTCTTTTCAAGTTGGTTGTGAATATTTGCTTCATATTTTATTTTAACGATTTGTTAATTATGATGTTTAATTCTTTCGCAAGTATGACTAAATCTTGAACATTTACATCACGAAAAATAGTTTGATGTGAATTATTCAACTGCTGAACGGAATATATATCTACTAATAATAAAAGAAAATATGGATGTAACTTTACTCACAATAGTAAAAACTGGTTGGCGTAGAATAACCAAATTATGTTCATATATAATGCAATACCGGGGTTACACTCGGCCAATTATAAGCCGGCATGTAGACAACGCATGCGCAGAAAAGCTAAATAAATGCTTTTCGGCTAATGGCAAGTATTTGTTTCGACGGGACAATTACATGCTTCTGTACTGAATTTTTTCTTACTGCGTATGCGTTTGTAGAATTTGGCGTGTTTTTTGGCGGAAAAAATGACTACTTATCAGATTAATTTCGACATTCTTAACTCTTTCTGAGTCCAGATTGTGTACTTTCTTTTTCATTTTAATTGCCATTATTACCCCGTAGTTTATCAAATTTATGTATGATAACGGTTGATGTGTAGTTTAATCCCCTTCTTCGCCAAGTTGGCGATAATACGCCAATAATAGTAATCCCGATATTTTTTTATCATGGCAACCCTAAGTTATCTTTCTTCTTGACCGAAAGAGCTCTGAAAAAACATGGCGCATTTTTATGGTTGGCGAATTGGCGATTTTTCAAAAGCCTGCCAAGCAGTGTGTTAAACTACGATTGAACCATGATAATATGTTTTTAAAATTTTCAAGAACAGTTAAATTCTATAAGACAATTTAAATCACCTATCTGTAAGGTCTATAAGAGTTAATTCCTTGAAAAAAATATTTCTCTAAGAGAAATTAATCACAATTAAACCACTTGTAAACGAACTGGCCATCAGTACGTCTAACTTTAAACAAATATAAAATGCCCAACTTAATTCCTTTAAAATGGTGTTCCCTAGATATGTTACGAATCATAATAATTTTACCACGAAAACTAAAAATGTATTTAACAACTGGATGAGTTGTTTATTTTATAATAATGAAATACCTTTCTAAAAATTTTCCTCTGCGGCTACAAGAAAATAAATGCCGTCGTTCCAAACATAATCGCCCCATAATGAACTCAATCTCATTAGAAATAATGAAGCTTAAACAAACTCAATAACAATGTTTTAAAGAATTCAATTCGGTCCTGTCTTCTTCTTTCAAGGCAATATTTCAAACAAATAAGATTTTCGCATCACTCCATGCGGGGGAGACTTCTTCGCTCTCTAATTTTCCCCCATTACTCTCACCGCTGTTTCCATAATTCATATTTTGTAATAAAAGCTGAAAACACTTTTCAACGATAAAGAACTTCACTTTAATTATGTTGCTTTAATTATTTTAATTTTGTGCGTGTGTGTAATGTAATAATTTTCTATTTCCACACATGGGTGATTTTAATTTGAAAATGTAATTGGAATTCAAAAAAGAAATTAATTTGTTTTCGCAGGATTCTCCTTAGAGGGGTCACTATTGTTGTGGCAGTTATTGACTAATATTGGTGTATCAGAAATTTTAAGTGGGGTAGAGGGGTTTTTTTTTAAGTAGTAGAATGACATATGTTATTATGGAGATATTTTTACAAATAAAAGAGATATCAAATGGTGTTGTAGAAAATAATTTTCCCAACAAGACAGATATAAAATGGTGTTGTAAAAAATTTCCCAATAAGATAAATGGCAAATATTGTTGTAGAAGATAATTTTCCCAGTAGGATAGATGACAAATGGTGTACTACAAATTATTTTTCCCAATAAGAGAGATATTAAATGGTGTTGTGGAAAATATTTTTCCTAATAAGATAAATGGCAAATGCTGTTGTAGAAAATAATTTTCCCAATAAGACAGATAGCAAATGCTGTTATAAAAATTATTTTTCCCAATAAGAAAGGTATCAACTGGTGTTATAGAAAATAATTTCCGAATAAGATAAATGACAAATGCTGTTGCAGAAGGTATTTTTTCCAACATGACATATGGCAAATGCTTTTATACAAATTATTTTTTCCGTTAAGAGAGATGGTAAATGTGTTGTAGAAAATTTTTCACCGATAAGAGAGATGGCAAATGCTGCTGTAGAAAATAATTTTCCCAATAAGAGAGGCATCAAATAGTGTTGTTGAAAATAATTTTCCAAATAAGATAAATGGCAAATACTTTTGTAGAAGATAATTTTCCCAATAAGACAGATGGCAAATGTTGTTGTACAAATTATTTTTCTTAAAAAGAGAGGTATCAAATGATGTTGTAGAAAATAATTTTCCAAATAATATAAATGGCAAATGATATTGTAGAAGGTAATTTTCCTAGTAAGAATGATGACAAATGCTGTTATATAAAATATTTTTCTTGATAAGACAGATGGCAAATGCTGCTGTACAAGTTATTTTTCACGATAAGAGAGATGGAAAATGCTGTTGTAACAGATAATGTTCCCTATAAGAGATGGAAAATACTGTTGTAGAAGATATTTTCCCCAGTAAGAGAGAGGGTAATTGCTACTGTAGAAGATATTTTTCCCAGTAAGATAGATGGCAAATGCTGTTGTAGAAGACGTTTTTCCCAATAAAAGCGATGACAAATGCTGTTGTAGAAGATATTAATACCAATAAGAGAGACGCAAATTGTGGTGTAAAAAATATTTTTCCCAGTAAGAGAGATGACAAATGCTGCAGTAGAAGATCATTTTCCCAATAAGAGAAATGATGAATACTGTTGTAGAAGATATTTTTCCCAATAAGAGAGATGGCAAATTCGGTTGTACAAGTTATTTTTTGCTATAAGAAAGATGGAAAATGCTGTTGTTGAAGTTATTTTTCTTCAATAAGAGAGATACAAAATGTTGTTATAGAAAATACTTTTCCCAATAAGAGATGTTGATTATGCTATTGTAGAAGATATTTTTCCCAATAAGAGAGATGGAAAATGAGATTACATCAAATTTTTTCTAAAAGAACATGAAACAATTTTCTAAAATATAATTTTCCAAAAAATCATTGCCAAAAGAATTTTTTCTAATAATTGTGATATTTATGCAGTTATTGCAGACTATTTTCAACCAGAGCGCCACAAATTATTGCTCTACCTGATATACTTCCTATACTATGGCAATAGTTGATGGTACCGATTTTTTCAGCAATGAATGGGATGGGAAATGAAAAATATTTGCATTTGTCAATAATAACACCAGTAACTGCTGTTATTTGAGATATATTTTCAAAACTTGTGATGGAAAAATTCAATTATTATTAACCTTTTCCAACAAGAACACTAGTAAATACTCTTCAACGAGATACATTTCCAATAAGTAGAATGTGAAATATTGCTATGACAGTTTTTTTTCACAATAACTGGGATGAAAAATGCAGTTTTTTTATTTTTTCTGACAATAACACTAGGAAACGCTGTTAGATTAGATGCATATCCAATAAAAAGAATATCAAACTCTGTTATGATAATTTTTCCCAATAAGTGGGATGGAAACTACAGATATTGCAGATTTTTCTTTCCAAATCCTAGTTCAAGTCAAGTCTGACTTGAACCAGATATATTTCCAAAAAAGATTCTACCAGATATATTTCAAAAAAAAGATTCTACCAGATATATTTCCAAAAGATAGAACTACTGGTTCTATTATATTGTCCAATATTGTATTAGGCAATATCGTATTGCATAAATTCGTAATTAACGTAATAAATAAATTGCAAAAAAATATTGCATAAAATGTGTATGCTATTACAATGGAAGAGTACCAAATAATACTTGAATTCTATTCTCTACATTCATTATCGATCTTCTTCCAATAAATATGAAAAGCGAAATGATTTAAATTTGTTGAACTTAAGACTTCAACGGTATAAATCATTTCCTCATACTGTTGCGTTTAAATAAATTCTTTTTTTAATTTATGATACCGAGTACTTTCTTCACAGACACAAATTGCTGGTTGCACAATACTGCTCAATATTGTTTTACACAATATTGTGAATAGTGTTTCATACTGTACAATCTTTGTGCGCTACTAAAAATGTAGAGTTCCAAACAATAAATGAATTCTATTCTCTACATTCATAATCAATCTTCTTCCAATAAATATGAAAAGAGAAATAAATTAAATGTGTTGAACTTAAGGCTACAACGGTATAAATTATTTCCTCTGACCGTTGCGCTTAAATTAATTCTTTTTTTTAATTTATGATACCGAGAAATTCCTTCATAGAAATCAATGCTGGTTGAAAATATTGTTCAATATTGTTTCATACATTATTATTCAATATTGTTTTATACAATATTGTTCAATATTTTTATACAATTAGAATCAATATTTTTTATACAATATTGTTCAATATAGTACAAAGCAATATGGTTCAATATTTTTGATACAATATAGCTCAATATTGTATAAAGCAATATGGTTCAATATTGTTTTATAAAATATTGTTCAATATTGGTTTATACAATATTGTGAATAATGTTTGATTGTGTAGAATATGTGTGCTACTAGAAATGTAGAGTTCCAAATAATAAATGAATTCTATTCTATACCTTCATCATCGATCTTCTTCCAGCAAATATGATTGACTGAGAAATTATCTCCCTCAAATTCACAAACGCTCGGCCTCTTCGAGAACAAAGAAGCATCGTCAAAGCCAACACTTGATTCTGATGGGGCGTTCATTACTTATCCTTATGCCGGGGGTGTGACAAAGCGGATGACTATCCGGCCAGAATAATGGACACCGTCGCACTAGCTGCTAGATAATGTCCTTCGCATTATTCGGCGGTCCCACGGGAGTCATGCTTTTACCTTGACAGATTATGTCCCTCACCTTTAAGATTAAGTGAGCAGGTTATTCACAGCGATCTTGGCCTGCTACTGATTCTTTTTTACCTGTTATTATTTTTTAGTGATTAAAAGGTTCCCTTGTTCCGCTGGGATAGTTAGTTTTGGCACATTTTCTTTAATGTTGGCATAATTTTTTTCGGATGTGCTGGGAAGATGTCCACTCGGACGTATTGGATATGGGCGTTATCCCTCGCGATAAATTATGTATTTTTACCTCGCTCAGTTGTACTTTGGGCTCCGAGAGGTGCAAAGATGAAAATGATTTTCCTATAACTACAGTGTGTTAGAAAAATGTTTAGTTTATGGATTACATTTATATTTTAAAAAGATATCTGTGTTTTAATTATTTGAAAGGGTTTTATCATATATTGATACACAAATTTTAAACATACATTTACTAGTAAATAAAAATAAATAATTGGTGAAATACCTTGACAATTTTCTAGGGCTCAATGGTTTTTCAAACTGGTTTAAAAAAATTGTTTTTTTAAAGTAAATTTAAAACATTTGAATAACTGGGTTTTTTTAGAATTCACATTTTTACTTAAAAACTAATTTAAAAATTTTTTGATTTGATTAAAAAAACATAATTGTTGAAATACCTTGAGAATTTTGTAGGGTTCGATGGTTTTTCAAACTGGTTTTTTAAAGTAAATTTGTTCCATTTGAAAACCTGTTTTTAAATTAAGAAAACCGTTTTTAAAGAATTCCCATTTTTACGTAAAAATTAATTTAAAAATTATTTGATTCGATTAAAAAAATATAATGGTTTAAATACCTTAACAATTTTGTAGGGTTCGATGGTTTTTCAAACTGGTTTTAAAAAATCAATTTTTTAAAGTCAATTTGTCCCATTTGAAAAACTGTTTTTAAATTAAGAAAATGGTTTTAAAGAATTCACATATTTACGTAAAAATTAA
Source organism: Argiope argentata (assembly GCA_026289955.1). Taxonomy (NCBI): domain Eukaryota; kingdom Metazoa; phylum Arthropoda; class Arachnida; order Araneae; family Araneidae; genus Argiope; species Argiope argentata. The sequence goes on along the minus strand of JAOUZG010050060.1, from coordinate 453,692 downwards.
TTTAAAACTTTTTTGTTTTGATTAAAAGCACAAAGTTGTTGAAATAACTTGACAATTTTGTAGGGTTCGATGGTTTTTCAAACTGGTTTAAAAAAAACGGTTTTTAAAGTAAATTTGTCACATTTGAAAACCGGGTTTTAAATTAAAAAAAAACCGTATTTAAAGAATTCACATTTTTATGTAAAAAATAATTTGAAATTGATTTGATTTGATTAAAATCACATAATGGATGAAGTACCATGACAATTTTCTAATATTTAGATATAAATCTACATACTTAGTTGTGAGAATGCAATATATCAAATATTGCTTCTCTATCTTAAGACATATCCATATTTTTACATTTACAAATAGATAAACAAAACGAGAGATACACATAATTCCAAATTTTTATCATGTCAGAAAATGATATTGTTTTAGGAATGAAGTCTTCTGGCGTCAACAAAAGTCAGTAGCCTTAAAATAAACATTAAAAACCATAGGCGAAAATTAATAATAATAAAAAAAATATTATCTGCACAAGCATCTCAAAAAATCAGCTTTTAATAACACCTTGCCATTGTATTTACAAAACCTCTGATTTAAAAAAATAAGTTAATGACTATAGAAAATAAAACCTGGAAAAAATGTCATTTTCTTCACGTGATTATATGAAACGAAATAAATAGGAAACGCTATTTTTTAAAACAATCAATGCGAGACAAAGTTTTTTTGGATCGTTTGCAATACTAAAGTGACTCATTCAATGAAACAATTAGAATGAATGAAAATATAATTTAACTTCTATGAGCACGTGATGCTTGGTTATTCAAGAAATGATGTTCTGTCATGATACGTTGAAATATGCATAGCAGATTTCATTTCAAACTTTATTTATTTATTTATTTTGGATTCAAAGAAATCGGAAATATGAGGATTCGTGAAATTCTAGAGATAACGATACGTTTAGAGATAACGATACTTCGTAATATTCGGGTACGAGAAAAAATAAATAAAATCTCTTATTCAATTATTTAAGTTCCTGGAAAATCTATTCATTTAAATTTGATATTCAATTTTCCCGTAACTAAAAAAATCGAATTTGAATAGAATTTAACATTCCTTTAAACATTATCTTACTATTTTATACAAAAAAATCCCGAATAAGTAATATTTGAAATCCTATACTTTAGTGACTTGAAATACCTCACCATTTTCTACCCACTGATTCTGCATTTTAAAAGGATATATGACATTCACCCACGCATATTCAAAAGGTTACTCTTCACTCACACAAAAAATAAAATTCACAATGATTGCAAAATCGATATATAACCTTATAAAAAATATATCAGGCATGGTAAAAAATATATTTTTTAGTTCAATGTCGAAACTAGTAGTGGAATGGTGAAAGTATGTATAGTTGATGTTAAAATTATAAACGTTTAGAATTATAGGAACAAAACGATATTATTCTTAAAAAACATTCTTGCATTACAAAATGGTAAATATTGAGTATCAACATCAATGAAAGAATTTATTATATATAAACAATTACAAAAAAGAGGCTTTTTAATGATAATTATTAACGCAACATTTCATAAAAGAAATATTTACATTATTACATTCAATGAAATAGTTAGGTACTTACTTAATAGACCATCCAACTTTAAATTCAAATTTCAAGTCGTCGCCAATGAGTAGCTAAACCGCCAATTATGGCAATCCAGCAATGGTGTAAACCGTTGATTTTTATCTCCAAATTTAAATCCGTCCGCAATAAGTTACTAAACCGTTAGCGATCGATGGCGAAGAGGGTCTAATACGTAAATACCCAAAATCATGATTGGAATTATTATATTTAACTACTTTCCATCTTGTATTATGTTATAGTGGACAAATACATGCAGGTAGGCAGATTGTTTTAAATTGAAGTATTTTTTAGAAATACTAAAGCAAGTATTTATTAAAATTTCAGAACGTATTTTTTTCGTACCATTACAATATTTTACATATTCGAGTAATGATACACGATATTGGAAAAATAAAAATTACTAAACTCAGATTTTCACAAAAATAATTTTAATTATAGAAAATATAAATCATGTTGAAGAGGCAGCTAATTTATTATAAAAGTATATTTAGGAATTACGTAACGTAATACTTGGAAGCAATTAATATTTATAAGGAAATTGAAGTAAGAAATAAAAACTTCTAAACGTTCTGATATGAAAAAAATATATTACTGGAATCAGAATATGATGATTATTAATTTGTTTAAGAGCAAATTTCTTATGTTAAATTCCCGTATTCTTTTAACATAATTCAGATTATAACAAAAATGCTCTAATTCATTGTCTTTATGCATTGAATTTTGAAATATTTTTATTTCATATAGTATTATAACCTTACTTCTTTAATGGAGATCAGTTGTTTTATAAATTTTACATTTTATAAGAAAGTATAAAAACAAAAGAATAAATTCAGAACAAATACAATCATATTTTATAAAGAAATCTAATTAGTTATTGATGGAATGTTTAAAGAATTTATTTGACGTACAATTCATATTTCATTTGTTATAATCTAGTTAACACCATCATGGTATAAGAATTCGAAAAGAACATACCTATTTTCTTGGATAAAATTTTAGAAAAAGGAATTTTTATAATATTATTCAATTTCTTATGAAATAAAAATCAATTTTGTTTATTTTAATAAATCTCTGGTAAAAATTTCTGACTAATTAATCCCCAAACGTTCTAGTGAATATATTATGACTAAAACTGCTTGAAAAAAAAATGTTTTTCATGATAGACGTAAAGAAAATAACAACTATTTAATATCACATAAAGAAATTTTAATGAATGATGTTCTATAGAAAATTAATAATCTTCTATAATCTTAATAACATTAAAAGGTTACGGAAAGCTGAAAATAATATTTTTAAAGAGTATATATTTTTTGTTATTTAAAATTAAATGGAGTTTCATTTAGTAAATCTTAAGGAAGAATGTCAAATTTATTAATCACTAAACGATTATAGTAATTGTAATATGATAAAATAAAAAAAAAAATCTTGGATGTCAGATAGAAAAAAATAGCTGCTAAAAGTTCGTTTGAAAGAAAGTTTGATGAATCTTTTATGTTCCATGGAAAATTAATAATCTTTTAATATCACAATAAGACAAAAATTCTTCAAGAAAACCACCTAAAACATAGTTTATGCCAGATTATCTAATTTCTTACGAAACAAAAACAAGTTTTAGCTACTTTAGGAATTTTAAGGAAAGAATGTCAGACTCGTTATTTGCCAAACGATTATAGGAAAAGTAATATGGTAAAATAGTTAAAAATCTTTTGTATATGAAATAAAAGAAATATTTGCTATAAATATTATGCAGATAATATTTGATGGGAAAATATCGTAGTTAGAAATAATAAATAAATCTATATTTAAAAAGTTATTGTTCATAATATTTCTTCCTAAAATTTCAATAATATATTAATACGGTACTGACGTATTAAACCATCAACATCAACGGTTTAGTAACTCATTGGCGACGGATTCAAATTTGGCGATAAACAATTACGCCAACGAAACCAACAACAATTAAGGTTTGAAAAACTTTTTAAATATGGCAGTTTTTTGCCATTATTGGTGGTTTAACAACTCATTGGTGACGCCTTCAAATTTGACGATAAAGATCGATGGTCTAATACATAAGTGCCATTAGTATTTCCCGACAAATTTTATACCTTAAAATATTTTTGATTTCCATAAAAATCATTATCCCTCCCCCACCTAAAAAAAACTAAATTGAACTAACTAAATGTACTTTTTTCTCAATGTAAATTCTATTTGTCTTTCAAGACTTTTATTGTTAAACATATGACACATGGTATTGCATTTTGATTTTTGTTGTCCGTGTCTAGTTGATTTCATGGTACGACTTGAAATTTTTCAATATCTAAATTATTTTTTTAAAAAAAGGTGGATTTTTTAATAATAAGTTTTGAATATTATTTATAAAGGAAGCATTTGAATACCAACCAAGGTATCAACTCTGGACATTACCCAACAAATATTTTCAATTTTTTATGAGTAAGCACATACTTCAAATAGTAAAAATGCTTTAAATAATGTAAGGAATTCTATTGTAAGAACTTTTAAGTCAATAAATATTTCGCTTTAAATATCTCTAAAAATCACGTCATTTTAAATAATTCTTTGGGGATTTTTCATGTTTAGTAAACTATTTTTGATGTTTTAAAATTTCGAATAAAACTTAATCACTTTCCTTCGGCGTAACATAGTAATAATATGAAGCTTGAAATTTTATTATTTTAGAACCAATCAATAGTTGTATTGGATCAAAGACCTTGAATCTATTATAACATCTTTTTCAAAGCAAGTTTAAATGCCATAAAACACCGATATTCAAACGCTATTAATTATGTAATTTAGCTACAAAATATATGAAATTTTTAGATATAAAATATAATAAATTATTTATGTAAATATGAATAATGGAATTAATTGAATGTAATTCTTAACTGTTTCAGAATTGTATTTACTGTCAAAAAATGTAAAATGTAATTGACCTTTTCATTCAATGATTTTTTTTCTATTTGGCAATATATGTATATTCCTAAATGTTTAGAAAATAGTCACTGAGGCATTATTATACCAGAATCCTTTATCAAGTGTTTGATTAGTAGAAATATTTAATTTCATTTAGTTATATTTATGTGTATTTTTGTACACATAAAAACATTATTTTAATAATTATTGAAACAATGCTAAAACGACCCAAATAAGTTTGAATGATTAAAAAAAGATCGGTGGAAACAATTGGTAAATTTTGAAGTCTTAAATTGTTATGGAGCACTTTAAGATAACAGAGTGGAGCATTAAAAAGCCAATTTTTAAGAAAAATGTTGATTTTTACAAAATTCAAAATCAATAATTCTTGAAATCATTTCTTTATAAAATCATTAGCAAATTCGTAAATCCAATTTATGCAAAATCGTTTGCACATTCATAAATTCATTTTTTGGAAAATCGTTTGTCCATTCTTTGGTAAGACACATTTATTTTATTTGTTGTAAAATATGCTTTTGCTTCATTTTTTTCTGAAATTATAAATCTAGATTTTTAAAAAAATCCAAAACACCTAATAAATTAAATTATAGTGAATATTCTCTCTTCAAATAGAGTATAATATTTTTTTTAAATATTTGTTAAAATTCCTGATTTACTGATAAATAAATTCATTGGTTTAATAATTTTTGAAATTGTTTTAATGCATCATGATAAAAAAAATAAATGGTTTCATGATATTTATTAACTGAAGACTAGAATTTATATATCAGCGAGCAATAAAACTTATTTAATATTTCAGGCATTAGTGGTGAATTTTAATTAATTTATTTTCAAAGTTTTGAAGAACTTTTTATGTTTTGAAGAAATTTTAAAGAATAAAATTGATGCTTTATACCTTTTTTTAGAAAAACGAAATCCTAATTTTGGTCAGTGTCCAATTCTTTTTTTTGGGGGGGGATTTTTAATACCTGTTTCTATATATTTAAATACGTGTTTTTTTCGGTTTAAATCAGTGTTTTTCTTCTATTTTATGTGTATTTATGAAAGATATTTGCTCAGCAATTATATAAAATATACCTGAAGAACATTTTATGCAAAATTCTAAACAATAAAATTGATGATTTGTAGCTTTTTTAAGCAAATAGGAATTATAATTTTTGTCAATGTCCAAAACCTTTTTTTTGTAATTTAAATACGTGTTTCTATGAACATAAATATGTGTTTTTTTCTGTTTTATGTGCGTTTATGAAATATATTTGTTCGAAAATTATATAAAATATACTGAAAGAACTTTTTATATAAAATTCTAAATATTAAAATTGATGCTTTATAGCTTTTTTGAGCAAACGGAAATCATGATTTTTGTCAATGTTCAAACCATTTTTTGGATTTTAAATACGTGTTTCCATGCATTTAAATAAGTGGGTTTTTTTCTATTTTATGTATGTTTATGGAAGATTTTTGTTCAAGAAATATATAAAATATTCCTGTATAACCTTTTATACAAAATTCTAAACAGTAAAATTGATGCTCCATAGCCTTTTCAGCAAAAGGAAATCATGATGTTTGTCAATGTCCAAAACATTTTTTTTTTGGATTTTAAATATGTGTTTCTGTGTATTGAAATACGTGTTTTTTTTCTGTTTTATGTGATTTGTTCAAAAATTATATAAAATATACCTGAAGAAATTTTTATGTAAAATTCTAAACTATAAAATTCATGCTTTATAGCTTTTTTAGCAAAAGGAAATCATGATTTTTGTCAATATCCAAAATATTTTTTGGATTTTAAATACGTGTTTCTATGTAATGAAATACGTGTTTTTCCCTGTTTTATGATTATTTTTGAAATAAAAAATGTATAAAAAACACCAGTTATTCAGGTATTTTTATAGAATTTCATAAATTTTTTTATCTTTAGAGTTGTCACTTATTCTATAACATATTTTGTCCTATGTGTAACATTTTGAGTTTTCAAAGAATTGATTCACCATCTATCAGATCTAAAACTAATACTTGGAAGAAAATCTTCATATGTCATTTTATCAAACAATATCGAAAAAGGAATGAAAATGCTCCTGCTATGCAAAGTAGAAAATTTTATTCCAATATAATTTCGAATAAATACTTTCAAACTCATATTCTTCGAAAACTTTCTGGCTACAATCTGAGGAGAAAGAGTCAAAATAATTCATTCTTTTTCAATTGATAGAAATACCAGAAACTATGGAAGAGAAAGAAGAAAAAAAATCAACTTTTAGGGCCGTCTTAACCTCCAAAACAAACCTCTAGTGAGGAAAGAAATAAAATCCAGAAAATCCGATAGAAAACGAAAGAAAGTTGAAGAGTCTTCTCCAGTATATTGAGTCAAAAAAGTAGATGAAGGCAAGAAAGAAGAAAAGTAAAAAAGAAAGAAGATTTGGGTTAGATAAAGTATCGATCGTGAAATGTGCGGTGAATGTTCGAATCGAACTTCGATAAAGTTTGGGCTTCCCGAGTTTTTGGATTTTCGTGATATTAGTTAGTGAAAATCGTCATCCCTCCTTAGAAAAAGAAGTCGAATTCTCACTTTTTTCAAAAAAAAAATTATTTGTGTCAATCAGAATTGGTGAAATGAAGGTTTTTCCATGTAATCGATAATCCTGTAAAAGTTTGGTAAAGATCTCGAATGTAAGTATTTTATATTGTTGAAATTTGATTTAATAATAATATCAAATTTCTTTCTTATAAATAGATACAAAAAGAATTTATTAAAAAATGAAATAACATTAATAAATTTTTTAATGCAACATTTAATTGTTGTCCTACCAAAAAGAAAATATTTTGCCGTCAAATAATTTTTCATACAACAAAGTCTTCTTAGAATTCATATGTATCTTATTATGTAAAGATTATGGCACACGCAGGCGCATAGCATGAATAACATCAACGCGTAGTGAATAAATTTTCAAAGCTGAACTTGTCAAAATTTATTACGAACTCACGTCAACGACCACAAACAGTTTTGATATAGAGAAATCAAAATAAATATTTTTTTATACTTATAGGTTTAGTAAATATTTGGAACGCATTTTCTTTTTTGGTTAAAATATGATTTGATATTATCAAATTCCTTTCTTACAAATAGAGACAAAAGTTAAGTAATAATTTATAAGAAAATAAGCATTATTTTATTGCAGTTTTAAAAAGTAGAAAATATTAAGCGGTCACGTAACGTTTCCTATATTGAAGTTGAATACGGTAAAGATCAAGGTTAATGACACGGTTAACACAGTGAGAATAAAAGAAATAAACAAGAACCCATATTAACTCACAAAAATCTATTATATTTGATATAAATTAACGTAAATATTTATTTAAATGTTTGTAATATTTGTTTTGGGAATATACATAATAAATATATATAGAGAAAAAAGAGTTGGCTTGGTAGTATAAAATAATATTTTTAATCAAACATTTGGTGGAAAAGCGTATATATGATCAATAGAGTTGTCTTAGATAGATTAAAATTTCAGAAAATGTGAAAATTCCTTTATTTTTTTTTCAATTCCTACTATTAGATCTCTTTCTCTCTCCCC
>JAOUZG010050060.1:430748-445129 GCA_026289955.1 Argiope argentata | reverse complement strand
TGTGTGTGTGTGTGTGTGTGTGCGTGCGTGCGTGTTCAAATTTTCAATATGTAGTAAAACACTTTTTGTGTATCCAATCAAGTTCAAATACATTTTTTTAAACTTGTAGTGGGTGACACATGATGTTAATACAGTTTTTAAAACATTAATTTATTAATTAAAATTAATTTTTTTGCTCTAAATACAGTTGTAGTAGCCTGTAGTAAAATTTTAAATCAACAAGCAGTAGCTCAAACATTATAATGCAAGAATTTCTTTATTTTTCGCACGAAGTTGAAAAATGCTAATTATGTTCTTGAGAAAATCATTAATATTCTGATGAATTATTAATATTAATTATAATTATTTAATAAATATTATCTTTAATAAAGATTTCCTTTATTGATCCAAGTAGGAATTGTTTTAATTTATATATTTATTTCTTGTTTTAATTTTTTTAGTTAAATTCGTTCATCATGTATATGAACATTCCTAATAAAGATTTTTTGGAAGCAAACAAGTTATTTTTCTAGTACTATAATTTAATGTAATTATTTTAGAAAAACCCTTATCATTTAGGAATTTATTTTATTACTCATCTTCAATATATAGCAGATGATCAAAATTGTTTTTCAAATTTGAATAAAATTTTGCAACGGCATAAAGAAGCTTCAAATTATCTGCAATTTCTAAAATATTTCCAAGCTATTTCCTGCAGCTCAACTTTTATTTTAAAACGTCGAATAAAAATATACGAAAGCGAAATTGCAAAAAGAAATATTTCTTTAAAGTATCATTTTATTTCCCCTCAAAAAAAAAAAACGTTTGAGAAATTATTTAAAAGAAAAACATGACTTCTCTCAAGAACAATAATCCAAAAATAAAAGTCGACATAACTTCGCATGTAAAGAAATGTGAAAGTACACTTTGCTGTCAACTGTCAAGGCCTCTGGAGACGAAAGAGAAACGAACGTCTGTGTTATTTTTTATTAAATAACATAGCTGATATTTCTGGAGACTTTTATTTTATGAGGCAAACTACTGTAGGAGTACGGTAGGAGCAATTTCAAACATAAGAATTCTTTAAAAACATACAGCATATATGATTACGCGAGAATTGGATTCTTTAAAAGTGTCATATGAAGCTCTCAAAGCTGTAATCCTCTTTGATTTAATCAAACGAATGTATGGGAGGAACATATGGATGTATAATAGTGCAGTTTGGGATACAGCTTTTATTTTCTGTGTTCGTTTTTCAAAACTTAGGAGATCAAATTTATTTGAGAAATTTATATGGATTCTTAGCTGTCTTAGTTTCTATAGAGACTAAAATGTCTTTCAAGTTGTAAACGAGACGCTAGTAAATTACACCCTAGTAGCACACAAATATTGCACAATATTGATCAATAATCACAATATTGTTTAATATTGTAGAATATTGTTTAATATCATATAATATCACACAATATTCTACTACAGGATGTGCTACCTGGGTATCAGCAACAAAAAAAAAAAAAAAAAAAAAAATCAGAGAAATTCACTGATATAACGCTCCGATTCTTGAAGCCCAAAATGATCAACAATTACGATATTGTTGGGAAATTTGTGCCAAACAATATAGTAATTGCATTTATCGTATATTACTGATGTAAATGCACGATATTGAATGGTATTCAAAATATCGAATATCGAAGAATATCGAATAGCATTATATGCTTATTTACAGATGTGAAAGTCGTTGATGGCCTGGACAATAAAACTGTAAATTATAAAAAAGTATATTCTAGTCTTTCAAGGTGACAACTAGGCGCTAGTAAATTATACAGCAATAGGGGGAAAAATCGAAGAAATTCTCTGATATAACTCGCCGATTCTTTAAGCATAAAATGCTCAACTATTACGATATTGTTGGAAATTTGGTGCTAAACAATATCGTAGTTGCAATTACTGATATATATGTATAATATTATATCGTATTCAAAATATCGAATGATATCGAAAATTATCGAATAGCATTCTATGCTAATTCTCAGATGGGGAAGCCGATGATGGCATAAGAATTAAAACTATAATTTATGGAATAGTTTATCTCTAATATGTCTTTCAAGGTGACAACGAGGCGCTAGTACAGCATTGAGGAAGGAAAAAAAATCCAAGAAATTCTCTGATATAACTCGCCGATTCTTTAAGCACAAAATGTTCAACAATTAAGATATTGTTGGAAAATTGGTGCTAAACAATATCGTAGTTGCAATTACTAATATATATGCATGATATTATATCGTATTCAAAATATCGAATGATATCGAAGAATATCGAATAGCATTCTATGCTTATTCTCAGATGTGAAATTTGATGATGGCATGGGAAATAAAAGTATAAATTATAGAATAGTATATTACTAATATGTCTTTCAAGGTGACAACGAGTCACTATTAAATTATATCAGCATCAAAAAAGGAAAAAAAATCCGAGAAATTCACTGATATATCGCTCTGATTTTTTAAGTACAAAATAATAAACAATTACGATATTTGGGAATTTCATGCTAAACAATATCGTAATTGTAATTATCATATATTACTGATATATATGCGTGAAATTCAAAATATCGAATGATATCGAAAAATATCGAATGGCATTCTATGCTTATTCTCAGATGTGAAAGCCTGGACAATAAAACTTTAAATTATAGAAAAATATATTCTAGTCTTTCAAAGTGACAACGAGGCGCTAGTAAATTATACAGCAATGGGGGAAAAAATCCAAGAAATACCCTGATATAACGCGCTGATTCATTAAGCACAAATTACTCAAAAATTACGATTTTGTTGGGAATTTGGTACTAAACAATGTCGTAATTGTAATTAACATATATTACTTATATATATACATGATATTGTATGGTATTAAAAATATCGAAATATATCGAAGAATATCGAATAGCATTCTATGCTTATTCTCAGATGTGAAAGTCGATGATGGACTGGACAATAAAACTTTAAATTATAGAAAAGTATATTCATGTATATAAGCACAAAAGCTCAACAATTACGATATTGGAAACAATGTGGTAATTGTAATTATCATATATTACTGATATATATGCATGGTATTTTATGTTAATTTTGAATGATATCGGAGAATATTGTTTAACATTCTATGCTGGTTCTCAGATATGAAATTCCACGACGTTATGATCAATAAAACTGGTAAATCGTAAATCAACATATTACCAATATAAATGTTTAATAATGTAATTCGGGGCACACTAAATTGTTACTTTGTATTCTTCTTTTATAATATTTCGGAAATGAGTTTTTTGCTCCCTTCTTTCATTTGCAGACCAGCTAGAATCTTCGAATTCGTCAACAAGACCCCCAGTAAATGATATCAGAAATAACAGAAGATAAGGTTCTAAATTTACTTGAGAAAATTCTATGAACTCTCAGTTACCTCCGTTTATTTAGCGACTAAAATGTCTTTCAAGGAGACAACGTAACTGTAGTAAATTATATCAGCATTGGGGGGGGGGAAGTTCCGAGATATTCATTGATATCCCTCGCCGATTCTTTTAACACGAAATGTTCAACAATATTACAGATATATATGCACGATATTGCATGGTATTCAAAATATCGAATAATATCGGAAAATATCGTAAAATGGTTTGCTCTAGTAGAATAAATTGATTAGCAGAAGGGAAAGGCGGTGATGTTATGAAAAATAATCAACCAACTTTAAATTATGCCAGTGAAATCTATGAATAGGAATCTATTTATAGAATTAAAATTATTTCTGAAAGATAATTTTCCTCATTTGTACCAAACCTTATGCTTCAATAATAAATACCAACATGTATACCTTTCACAATAGTGAAACTATATTGTATTGACAAACTACTCGCATTCCAATGAGCCGTGCAACACCGGTGACAGCAACTTCGCATAACTTACGGCAGCTTATTGCGAACCTCACTTCTGGAAGCCTAATGAATTCATAATGAGGGTGCGCAACGTACCCAATAACATTCCAAACTCCGAACCATCAAACTTGAGGCGAGCGTACATCCATCAAGATTACAGGAAAGGGACGGTAAATATTGAAAAGAAGGATTTCCATTGGAACGGCCCTCATAAATCATAGAGACGCAGCCACACCGATTCGGCAGCCATTTTGGGAAAGACAGCGTTCTGCTCGATTGAATTGGCGGGAATCCCGGCTTGTTCGCAAACGGAAAATTTCGTTCCAGGGCTTTCGGTATTTTCTGTTTGATGATTGAGTTCGATTCGACTGGGGTTTGAGTTTGGTTAATGCCCTGGGAAAAAGGCGGGAATGATTCGTTCGGGTTGATTTCCGATCGGGCATCTCTTGGGAGTTGGAGGAAAAGTTGTTCGAATGGTTTGCTAGATGGGGAAAAGTTCGTTAGTCGAATCGGGTGTTGGAAAGTTCATTTCGGTAACCTTTGTTATGCCTGATTTTTCCAGTTAAATGAGTGACCATATAAAATCTTTAATTACGATTCTGGAAATGGGGTTTTTATTAGGTTGATATATAATAAACATTCTTAAAAGTTTTTGCAATCTGTTTATGTCTTTTTCTGTTTTCTGTTTCTGTTTCGGAAATACATGTTACTAATGGGTGATTTTTTTAGTTAAATACGGGACCATATAAAATGTTTAATTACGATTCTTGAGATGAGGTTTTTATTAGGTTGATATAGAATACAAATTCTTAAAAGTTTTTGCTTTCTGATTATCGTACTTTTTGTTTTCTGTTTCTGTTTTGGAAATGTTTGCTGTTGTATGATTTTTCTAGTTCAATACGTGATGATATAAAACTTTTAATCATATAAAACTTTAATTAAGATAATTGCATTGCGATTTTTATTAGGTTGCTATAGAATATAAATTATTAAAAGTTTTTGCACTCTGTTAATCGTATTTTCTTTCTGTTACTGTTTAGGAAAAGTTTTGTGTTGGGTGAATTTTCTAGTTAAATGCATAACCATATAAAATATCTAATTATGACAATTGAAATGGGTTTTTTATTAAGTTGATATAGAATACAAATTCTTAAAAGTTTTTGCTCTCTCTTTATCTGATTTTCTAATTTCTGTTTATGTTTCGGAAATGTTTGCTGTTACATGATTTGCCTGATTAAATGCGTGACCATAGAAATTCTTTAATTAAAATACTTGAATTATGGGTTTTATTAGGTTGATATAGAATACAAATTCTTAAAAGTTTTTCTCTCTGTTTATCATATTCTCTATTTCTGTTTCAAAAATGTTTCTTATTGTAGGAATTTTCTAGTTAAATACGTGACCATGTAAATTCTTAAATTAAAATGCTTGAATTGCGGTTTCTATTATGTTGAATAGAAGATAGATGATATAGAATACAAATTCTAAACATCTTTTGCTCTCTGTTTATCGTATTTTTTTTCTGTTACTGTTTAGGAAAAGTTTTCTGTTGGATGACTTTTCTAGTTAAATATTTGACCATATAAAATCTTTAATTATGATTCTTGAAATGGGATTTTTATTAAATTGGTGTTTAGTACACATTCTGTTTTGTTTCTTGACATTTTTCTTTCTGTTTCTCATATTTTCTGTTTCTGTTTCACAAATGTTTGAAGTAAAAACCGAAACATTTGTTCTCTATTGTATGATTTTTCTAGTTAGATACGTGACCATGTAAATTATTTAATTAAGATACTTGAATTGTGGTTTTTATTAGGTTTATATAGAATACAAAATCTTAAATGTTTTTCTCTCTGTTCGTCTTATTTTCTGTTTCTGTTTAGGAAATGTTTGCTGTTACATGATTTTTTTAATTAAATGTGTAACCATATAAAATCTTTAATTAAAATACTTGAAATGTGGTTTTTATTAGGTTGATATAGAATATAAATTCTTAAAAGTTTTTGCTCTCTGTTTAACTTATTTTCTGTTTTCTGTTTCTGTTTCGGAAATGCTTGCTGTTGCATAATATGTCTAGTTAAATGTGGGACCATATCAAATTTTTGATTAAGATACTTGAAAAACCTTTTTGTATATTTTCATAGCAGAAATTCTTAAAATTTTTGAGCTATTTTTTATTTTCTGTTCTTTTTTTCGATCTTGGTTTTTTTTAAAAAAATAATTTAAATAAATTAAGAAAATTCAAAAGTTCCGATACAATATGATGAATTTTTTATTATTCTGCTGATACAATATGAATTGAATATTTCACCATTTGCAAAGAAATTAAAATTTTATAATTCATTTTATATTGGAACGAAATCTCTGTTGATGATTATCTTTTTAATTTTGATTTTGTTTGTAATTTAGAAGAATATTATTTTTCATAGAATTTTCAATTTTTCTAGCTAGCAATTAAAGTTTTGAAGTTCCTCTGATTTTTGAGATTTAAAAGACGCATCGCTTTTCTAAATATCGACGCATGCGTAATTTGATAACCACGTGATCGTTTCAAACCGGCTTAAACCGGCTAATGACTTTCTATATGGCATATGTGTTCAATAATTAGGAAATATTAATTTTTAGCAGCAATTAAGAATGTTTAAAAAATCTGTCGTATGGTCCTTGGGGTGTTATTTGGCGATTAATCTTTGGCGTAGGATTAATATTATCCGATAATCAAATTCATTCTTTTGACGCGTCTTATTTCAACTGATTGAAACAAGAATATCACACGAAACTGCACTAGTAGTCACAAAATAAATTATCAATTTTCATATATTTCAGTTTTTATATTTCTGAATTTTCACGTTTACATGTTTCTGTATGTACAGACCTACAGACAGTCAACCATGGATTATATTTGGCTAAATATTTGATAGTTGTCCAACAATTTGTATATTAAATCTGTGTAAGGTATTTTAATCTATCTAGTCTGTTCTCTTCCATTTGTAATTATTGTGTTAACTTCGATTTGCACAACCAGGCAGATGGACTTTCTATGAACAGATGCGCAAAACTTCAAAGGGATCTGCAAATTTGGTATAACTCCAGTCAAAATTTCAATCGTCTAGCAAACAACATTCTCAAGATACCTTTGTTAGAAATGGACAAACAGACAGACGATTCCTCCTAATGAGTTTTTCAAATACAGGGTGATCTAAAACGTGGAGATTTGTAAAAATATCGTATTCAATTTTTTAAAAAGATTATTATAATTTTTCTGTTCCATGTATACGTGAAAATAAAAAACGAAATTCTTATATGTATTTTAATTATATTATTCGTGAATAATTCACTTTTGGAATTAATATTATAAAATGCGTTTATATTCATTAAGAATGTTGGCTTTAATATATTTCATAAGAACTAAAATATGTTGGTACTTACATATTATACCAATACTTACGTATTATTACGTATTATACCGTCTTCGCCAACTATCGCCAATGGTTTAGTAACTTATTGGCGACGGATTTAAATTTGATGATAAAAATCAACGGATTGCACCATTGCCGGATTACCATAATTGGCGGTTTAGCTACTCATTGGCAACGAATTCTAATTTGGCGATGAAGTTGGACGGTATAATACGTAAGTGTCAATATTTTTTCCTCATTTCTTTATATGCATATGTACAGAGAATAGATTCAAAACTTTATTAGAAAAATGAAGAGAGTTGAGATAAATCGTTTAAATCAGTATCAATTTTTATCCGTTATCTTCTTATAAGTTATTTACTTAAAGGGAAAACAACTCTTTCGGTATATATGCCTGATCGATAACTCATTTACGAAACGTTCCTTTTTTTTCATTCAAGGAAGCAAATATTTGCCCAGAAAAAAAATTGGCTTTTAAAGTGAATAGTTATGACGGCATTTCAAGCTTTATGACCCTGAGGAAAGTTTACAAAACATTTTTTTTTTCTGTATGAGGGTAGTGGAACAATCATAAGAGCAAATGGGTTTGTGAATGTGGGAAAAGGAATTATTCAAATTGGATTCCATATAAAGGAATTCTGTTAATGCATTAGCATATATCAAACTTTCACAAAGAGCATACATTCGTTATAAGGAAAATAACAGAGTATTTAATCCATTTTAGTTTAGCTGTACTAACGTCGTGTTTTAAATGAACACGAGAGATAATCTGGGAAGGGTCTCTGAATTTTTAAGTTCTATCAGATGACGAGAACGATAATTGATCTCGTACAATGTTCCGAACATATCACCAGTGGATAATCATTTGGTCCAGATTGTCTTAACCTACAAAACATCCGTTTACACAAGGGTTTATCGATAGATTCTGGTCTCGAACTAAAAAACCCTCGGATCATGAAAATAAGATATTACCACCTAACCACCAATAACAAGAGGGGGTTCGCAAGAGACAACATCTCAACAGTGGAATTCATTCATACATCTCAGATCGTGATTTAGACCTGGAACAGAGAACGATCACCTCTGACCCAGTCCCCCCAGTGATGTTACTCTCAATTTGGAGGACTTTGTGACCATGAACAGATTTAACGAGAGCCAATCGCCACACACTCGGGGAATATGTTGGAACCTGTAACCTAAGGAGTCCGTCCAACGCTCTACCAACCAGGCCTTCCCGGTTCTGAGAAAATTGTAAAATTTATTACTACAGAAACTTTAATTTTCTCGGGAAAATTTTATTTACTGTCAAATATATTATTTATAAATGATAATGAAGAAAAAATAAATAAGTTGGAAACTAATCTATAGACAATTTGAACAAGATTTGGTCCTTTGATGGATATTAGAGTAGAGAAACACGAGTTTAATAGGGTTTAGTTTTGACCTTGATCCAATGTCTCCCTTTCAATTTTTCTCCTGTTTTACAGACTACATGAGTCGAATAAAATATCACTGCTGTCTGCGAACCGGGCAAGACGATTGATTTAATTCTTTTTTTTATCTGCAGTTCTAGTTTTGTTATTGATCGCAGTGGAATGTATTTAGTTTGTTCAAAGCGATTTTATTTTAAAAGGATTTTTTTTTCACATTTTTACTTTATTTTAGAAGCTAGAAAAGTAATCCTTAAAGTTACTGTTTTTCAGAAAAAAAGAAGACAGTATTAAACTTTATCATAATGAGACAATTATACTGGGTGATCTACAAATGATTCGACAAATTAAAATATTTGGTAGCATACAACAAAAGAAGCAAATATTCCAATGTGATATATTGTCACAAATAAAGACAGTGAAAATATTGAAAAATGCATGCAGATTTCTGCGTCTTATTGAAATGTTAGATAATAAATAATAATCAAGAAAGAGATTTTTTTGTTAGTTATTACGAATATTGTTTTAAATAATTGTCGTGGACATCATAATACAGCTTAAAAGTACGTAAAAACGATTTTCAAATACGTTTGAAAATACGAGTTATGCGCTAATATTTGTGCAATTCACCATTGAATGCTTGATGAGTTCCATCATAGGCATCTATTGAACCAACTATTAAGAAAATTCCACAAAAATGGTCCCATGGATAAAAATGCGGCGATCATGGAAGCCAATAATTAGTTTCTTTTTCTGTGCATAGTTTACATCCTTCAAATATTACATCAAAATGAATTATGCCTTGTAAGAGAAATGTCCTCAGGCATTTATTTTCATCGTCCCATGTAATATAGTTATATACTTCAAAGTAAAACAAAGAAAACGGTATTTGCATATTATTAACCGCAAGCCAAAGGGTAACAAAAATTTTGCGACAGGCTATTTATCAATTAATTGCAAGAATACGATTAATACAGAAGTACCTAAAAGTAGGATATATATTTTAGATGTCTTTATCCCTACTATTAATAAAATTTGATAAATAACAACATTTTTAATATATACAGTCATACGACATATAAATGCAATTTTAGTTGCAAGATGGCATTACATAACGCCATCCTGTGCCCCCGGTGCCTTCAACGTTAAGTTGTCTAACCAGTTGGATGAGCACAAGATGGGAGAAAAGGGAAAAGATAGAGAGAGAGAAACGATACAGCATTCGGGGATTTCCAGAGATAATGCCATTGGTGCCAAATCTTACTCGAATCTGTTCAATTTTTTTCTGAAGTTATAACTGGATAGAGGGGACAAGAATACTGAAACAAATGGTGATTATGGATTGAACTTACAGGGGAATTAGACTGACAAATTAAATTGTGAATATATATATGCCAAATAAACAATCACTATAGAGTCAGAAATACGTATCGTCCATCTGGGTCCTGAGTTATCCAAGATAGCGTAACAAATTTCAATTATTTAAATTGTTACGTTTTTGTTTTAACGTGTTTATGTGTATGAAAACATGAAAATGATATTTGATCACTATTCTTTGATGGATCTGGTTCAAAATTTATTTTAATGTATATTTTAAATGTTAAAATTCTATGCCAGTTTTTAGTATGTATTTTAAAGCACCTTTGAATTATTATTTATTTATTTCTACTCGGTATTAATAAAATTTGATGGTTTTCAATAAAAACTTCGATTTAAAAATGTTTTTCTTAGAACCAATTATGTTCATTCTTTCTTTTATTCTTTTAAGATTGTAGCTTTTTTTCTTATTTTTAATTCTATTATGTTTAAACTAAATTCTGAATCACTTCACAAGTATTATTTTCTTTACCTATTTGTAAGCATAGTGACGAATTTTCTATATATTTCTTCTTTTTACTAATCGAATTGAGGACATTTAATAAAAATATGGGTTTCGGTTCAAATTTTTTGAATTAGAATCAATTTTTTTCGTAAGCTTTGCTTTCTTAAGAACCTATTTTGTTCTTTAAGCTTTGTTCCTTCAAAAACTAATTTTGTTTGATAAGCTTTGTTTTCTCAAGAACCAATTTTATTTGATAAACTTTGCTTTCTCAAGAACTAATTTTGTGTGATAAGCTTTGCTTTCTCAAGAACCAATGTTGTTCGTTAAACTTTGTTTTTGAAAAAACCAATTTTTTGTCATTAAAATTTGCTTTCTCAAGAACCAATTTTTTTTGTTAACTTTTACTTTCTCAAGAATCAATTTTGTTTGTTAAGCTTTGCTTCCTCAAGAACCAATATTGTTCATCAAGCTTTGCTTTCTCAAGAACCAATTTTGTTTGTTAAGCTTTGCTTGCTTACTAACCAATTTTGTTAGCTAAGCTTTCCTTTTTCAAGACCCAATATTTTTCGTTAAACTTTGTTTTTGCAAGAAACATTTTTTTTCCTTAAGTTTTTATTTCTGAAGAACCAAATTTTATTTGATAAGCTCTGCTTTCGCAAAAACCAATTTTTTCGTTAAGCTTTGTTTTCTCATGAAAGAATTTTGTTCGTTAAGCTTTACTTTCTAAAGAATCAATTTTGTTCGTTAAGCTTTACTTTCTTAAGAACCAATATTGTTCGTCAAGCTTTGCTTGCTCATGAACCAAATTTGTTCATTAAACTGTCCTTTCTCATGTTGTTTTATGATTATAGCTTATTTTTATCAGTTTTATTCCTCTAATAATTTTATTCCAAATTCTTAATCACTCAGCATATATTATTTTTTTCCATAAATAAATCTAACGACAAACTATTTATTCATTTCTTCTTTGTACTAATAAAATTCGAGAATTTTTCATATGAATCCCAGCTTAAGATTTTTGCCTATCACTTTCGTTATGCTATCTCATACCATACAAAAAGCAATATTTTTAGTTTGAAATAAATACGAATCATTTATTCAGTAAAATATTGTGCAGTTTTCCCAACGTCACAATCTGGCAAAACAATATTTCCTCAGACCTCTGTTACTTGGCAATAACATTAATCAAACACATGCCTCATTACCCAACAGGAAGCTCCAAACCCATTCCCATTCACCCCAATGCTTTTCCTAAACAAAAAAAAAACACTTTTACCTGTAAATTGGAACTGGAAATTCCAAGCTTTCATCGAGAGAGACTTTATATGCAAACGTTTTCTAGTTATTTTCCAAACACCCTAATTATCAGGTGCTAAGAAACATTCCCTTTAATACCGGAAACTTCACCCCAGGCCCTTAACCGTGGAACATTTAACTGTGAACCGCAGTTAAATGAGAAGAAGCTCCCACACCCACCCCTTTGGCTTATGCAGTAATTGCGCTAAAAATGATGCGGGGTGTTTAAAAGTAAATGGACGGGCTTCAAAAAGCTGTTGGCCTCCAACCATTTCGCCGAGAAAGGTGGCAATAAAAATGATGAGGGATGATGGGGATTCCGCTTATTATTATTATGATGATGATTGTGTTTAAAGGGGAGGGGGATTGAGATGAAAAAATTCATTGGAGCAGTGGAATTGAAATATATGACAGTTCTATATTTTCGTTTAGGTTGTGGATACGGGTGGGCAGGATATAATGAAGGACCATGAAAAGTTTGGTAAGATTCCGTCAGCTTGCACTGGTGGAGGGGGATTCAGTGGACTGTTTAATGACTTAATACAGATTCTTTTCAAAGAATAAGATCGGTGCTTTAAATGAGTATGGAAGGGTCCATAGAATAGAGTTCAGTTACTGATGATATCGAAGTTTCGTAGATGAAAGGTCCATAGACAAGAATGAAGCAGATTCTTCTGGGAGATACCATAGCAAATCAATAGAATGACCCATATGATAGGCAGCAATTATTTCTAATTTTGATTCTTCTTAGTTAATGAAAGATTTATAAGTTTTAATAAAGCAGATTCTTCTAGGAAATACCATGTTAAACCAATGGAATCAAAAACAAATAAGATCGGCACTTTAAATGAGTATGGAATGATTCATAGAATGGAGTTCAGTTATTGCCTATTTTGAACAAGTTTGGTAGATGAAAGATCCATAGCGATGAATAAAGCAGATTCTTCTGGGAGATACCAAACCAAATCAATAGAATGACCCATAAAATAGGTATCAATTATTGCTGAGTTCAGTCAGATTCGTTGATTTAATAAAGAAAACTCTTTAGGATATAGATGCCAAATATATACATGTGAGCCACATAAAGGACATCAATTATTGCAGACTTTTAATGCTTTTGGTTTCTGGAAGTTCAATACCTTTTAATAAAACAGATTCTTCTGGAGATAATCATGCCAAATCAACAAAATTACATATAAAGTGGTCCTTTATTATTGCTGATTTCGATTATTCTTGGCTAATGGATGATCCGTATGTATTAATAAAGCAGATTCTTCTAGGAGATACCATATCAAATCAATGGAATGAAAAACAAATAACATCAATACTTTAAAGGGGTATGGAATGGTCCATAGAATGGAGTTCAGTTATTGTTTATTTCGAATATGTTTGGTAGATGAAAGGTCCATGGCCAAGAATAACGCAGATTCTTCTGGGAGATACCATTGCAAATCAATGGAATTACCCATATGATAGACATCGAATATTGCTGATTTTGGTTGATGTCAGATTCATTGCTTGAATAAAGCTAATTCCTTAGTGATGCATAAGCCAAATATATATATGCAAGCCACAAAAAAGACATAAATTATTGCTGACTTTTAATAATTTTGGTTCTGGTGGTTCAATATATTTTAATAAAGCGTATTCTTCTCGAGTCAATCAATGGAATGAAATGTCAAATCAATGGAATGACATAAAATGGGCAATAATTATTGCTGATTTCGATTATTCTTGGCTAATTGAAGATCCATAACTTTTAATAAAGCAGATTCGTCTAGGAAATACCAGGCCAAATCAATGAAAGGAAAAATAAAATTGTTGTCAATTAATGCTGAATTTGAATATTTTTATTTGATGGAAGATCTATTACTTTAGTTAATGCATTTTTTTAGAGATAACCTGCCAAGTCAATATGATCCGCAGAATGTACATAAATTAATTATGGTTTTGAATGTTGTTAGTATTCGGAATTTCCATATCTTTTATTAAAGCAGATTCTTCTGGTGATATCATGCCAAATCAATGGGATAACTTACAAATTGGAGATTAATTATGTCTAATTTTGTTTATTTTTGACTTGGGAAGATATATAACTTTTAATAAAGCAGATTCTTCTGGAGATAACATGTCAAAACTAGAAACATGTCGATTACTAAAAATAATTGGCCAATAAATTATACTAGAATTGAATTTTCAACGCCAATTGAGGATTTAAAGCCAATTGCGGAAACGCAAAACGCGTGATTTTTCTACATAAGTTGAGGTAAGCAATAAAGATTAGAAATGTCTAATTTCCTATATTATGTATTATTTTAATTCGAAAGTACTTCAAAATGAATCGTAAAAATCGATTAATTAACAATATTTGATTTTAAATGTTTTAATCATTATAAAAATATATAGAAACGTTTAAAATAATCGGTCGAAAACTTATTAACCCTTACCTCATTGACGTGGAGAAAAAACAAACTGAATTCGTTACTTATTTAGCGATGCGGTTATGAAGA
>JAOUZG010050060.1:411712-430348 GCA_026289955.1 Argiope argentata | reverse complement strand
AAATATTGCTATCAAATATTCGATACATACGCTAAACTTTCAACTGCTATTTGTAATTTACGAGGGACAACAATTTTGTACTGTTTTGATTTCTTTTCACAACTTTTCAAAATTGAAAAAATCATTCATAAGTATTTATATTTTAGTAGCCAACATTTATATTTAATTTTAAATACATTTATATTTATTTATCGAATATTTAAGTGCAATATTTAAATAATCAATATTTTTAAAATAATTTCTATCTTTTTTTTAAAAAAAAATGTCCTTTTATTTTTACCTGATGTGTTTATTTATCCATATTAGAGTAATTTCACCGATTTAATATTTTCTTTAAATCCTTAAAAGAGGAATTCTTCAGTAGGAAATAGCACTTGAATTATTAAAACGATTTTGCGAGTTTCAGTAATTGATTTTGAAAGCAATTTTAATCTCCAATCCCATTTGTAAATGCATAAATAATCATTTCTTGGTTGAATTAAATGAATGAAATTAACTCATAAATCTATACCAAACATATAACAACCTATTTAAAGAAATTGATTTAAATGTATACACATATTATTCTACTGTATTCGATACTGAATAATAAACAAATTTCTAAATCGATTTAATGCATGGATGGATGCCTTTATTTTTCATTAATGCTTTAGTTTTATTTAAAGATGTATAAAGAATAACCCAAAAGTAAAATAAAATTTTATAATAATCTTGCAATGTTGTCATGAAGTGATTATACCGGCACCAAAATGGCAAAAACAAATTTAATGTTTGTGGCAATTTAAATGGTATTATACGATTATTTTACTTATTTCGACTAAACGATTTTTTTTTTACTTCTTTCCCAAGGCAATTATTTTGCTTCGAAACAAATACTTTTTCTCCCTTAGAATACGGAATTCCACAAATTTAATTAGGCTTAACGGAAGATTTCTCGGGCGATTTTATTATTTCTCCAGAAATACAAAAGTATTTGTTTAATGGAATAAAACAACACTCATTGTAATAAGAATTGGATTTGGCGCTACTCTTCTCAGGCATGAAAAAAATCTGACAGTTTGACATTTCAAAAAGTCACCTCGATTAAAAAGAAAGAAACTATAAGATTCCGGGAAACATGGAAATTTCGGAGCATTCACACCAAAAATAAATCCAAAAACCAAACCATTTGCCTTTCAGAAAAGTCTCCCATTCAAATAAATGAATAACAGGCACCATCTGTCACACACAAAATAACAATGCAACTACCCTAAATAAATGAGCTATCAATGCCAAAGAATAACTCCGTGTTCTTCTTAGTGATTAAATGCGCCTTCAGGTGGCGCCATTATCGTTCAAAAGCGGTAAAAGCACTGCAGTCCCAGAAAAGATAAGTTTTAGGGAACTTTCTTGAAGGGAAAAAAAAGGGGTAAACTTCTTAAATAATTAATGCAGACTTGAGGCTTAACTCGCTCAATGGCATGTGCAAAATTTATTACTGATTCACAGCAGACGTTGGCGTCTTCAGGCAAAAATGATTTATCAAAGAGAGCTTGCCGTAATCTCTAGTATGCTTGATTGAGCATTGTTACCGCATTTTTCGAAACCCAGGAAAGAAATATTTATTTTCGGATGAAATATGGTCGTGGAGTCCTGAATTGTAGTCCTGGAAAATGCAAAATCAATTCGAAAACACGTTCTTGGATATAAATGTGAAGGAAAGAAAGATATACACTTCCCGTGACTTTTGCGACATAATGTTTCAAATTTTGTAAACAACTTTAACGACATTTCTGATATAGAAAATATTGAACTTTTTTGCGTGTTTTTAAGTCCATCCTTGTGTACATATTTGGTCTTTTATTACGTTACGTGATATATTACTCTACTTCAAACAGTCTGTCCGATCTAATCGTTTTTCAATAACTAATTTCAAAACTGATCGTAATAGGTTTGGAATTTATTTTGATAGATATTTTAAACCAGCTGGGATAGAATTAAATAATTTTCATACCTGAAATTTTTAATTTAAAATGCTATTTTTGCATAGAAATTCTTTAATTGTTTGGAATGTTTTTAAATAAAATGAGTTTATCAATTAAACCAAAAGATTTTAAAAAAGCCCATACTTATTTTTCTTCCTATAATAATAATGTCATGCTTTATTCTTCGAAAAAATTATTGAATTTCCCTTTTTAAAATTTTTTAATGCTTTTCCAAGACACGCATTCAAATAAATCTTTTTTTATCGTGTCAGAACATGATGTTGTTTTGGGAATAAGGTTTGTATCGTCAACAAAACTCCATTGGCGGAAAATAAAAATATCTGCCCGAGCATTTCAAAAAATCAGCTTTCAATAATATATAATGAGAAGATATATAATTGTACATAAGTTTAGAACCATAATTATTTTTATGTATATTAATAGGACTTAAACAGTTACATAATGGCTTGTCGTCTTCGCAAACAGGTATAATTTCAAAAAAAAAAAAAAAAAAACTTATTATTTTAGATTGAGGAAAATATGAAAAGATGAATATTCAAATCTGGAATTTTTTTTCCTCTTTGTATGCTTTATATACCAGAAAGTAAAAAAAAATCTAATAAAAAATAATACATAAATTTTATAAAATTAAATTAAGGTTTGTTTGTTAGTATTTCATGCGCTGATGTTAGGCTCATTCGGTTACAATTATACTTATTGCTTGCATTTGTGCCAAAGTTATAGGCAGAGTGCAATTATACAAAACACTATATATAAAATGTAATTTTTGTTTGTTCGTAATTTAAGCAGTGTCATATCATTCATCCAATTGTAATAAAACTTTGAGAATTACTACTCTGGGCGTCATAAAATCCATGTTTTAAAAAATCCATGTATGATGGATCTTCACTTTTCGGGCATCCAAGAAATTTGTTTGTTTATACTGAAAATGGAAAAAAGAATATTGTCAAGACTAGAGCATCCGAATATTAAAGACAAAAAAAACATTTTTTATACAATTCCTTTATATATCATTAAATGTCAATGAATGTATTTATTACCGATGAAAAAAATAAATATCATTCTTTCTATCATTTCTAATTAAACAAGTTAGCTATTTCAAATTTCAAATAAAATTCTCCAAAATTATTTATTTCCGGTAGCAGCTAGTATTCATAAAAAAAGAAAAGAAAATAGAAATAATAAAAAAGAAAATGAAATCTTCAATCGTAAAATTCAAGTAACTAGTTATTATCGGGTCCGACTAGTTATCATTGGATTATTATCATTATCCGACTAGTTATAATCGGATGACATTATTATGTTTTTATTTTATTATTTACGTTAATTAATTTATGTCATTAACCAATATAAAATTTGAAACAATCACAAGACCTCTATCGGTCTCACTTTATATATATATATATATATATATATATATATATATATACTTTAAGTTTTCAATTTTTCTAAAAGTTTGAAGCTCAACCAATTTTGAGATGAAATAACAGCTATGATATCATAGTTCTTTGTCAGCCTTTTAAAAATTCATCTTCTGTCAAAGAAACATACGTAACTATAATGAATTAATGGTAAAAGGCAGTAAAAATATTTTTTGTCCTTAAATTTCGGTGATATTAAAACCTCCTAGTCAAAACAACATGTTCACACATGTCAATAAAACAAAGGAAATTAGCATTTAGCTATGTTAGGCTACGTCGAAATGGCATTAAGACATTCCGTTTAAAACTTCACCTATGGCATTTTGATGTATTCAAAACAGGAACCATTTTTATAACCCATCGCCAAACCCATTCCCACAATCGAACGAATCCGAACCATTTCCCAATCTGATATTCCATCCGATTCCCTATCACCTCATTATCACCACCGAACAAACGAATCCACCGGTCTTTCAAACACCAATAACAATCTACCATGCAAATCAGCAAGCTCGCTATAGGCGAAAGAGTGTATTAATTATGTAGCTTGCATCATTAACTTAACAAAGCCATCCAAAAGCTCTCCTTCCTAACTCCAGACGAAACATCATTCGCCATGCGCCATTGTTACCTAACTCAGGCAGTTTAGGCTCCGTGTTATGGGTTTGGCGCATTTATTAAAACAAATAGCAGACTTTATCAGAAGTACCGGGTGACTGGATGAATTGGTTGCCAGCTTTTATGTAAATTAATTCCTGCTATATATATTAAAATGCAATGACATTCGAATGTGCATAAACATGCAAAAGATGAGCTTTTAAAAAATTGATGTGAATAGTTGGAATTTCGTGTAAGCGTTATATAAATGTTAATTTGCTCGTCTATTTCCATGGCGCCTATATCTTCAATCGACAATACTCGGTAAATGAATGTTTATATTTTTTTTTAGTCGAGGCAGATGTTATAAAGATACCATCTGCTTCTTTTTATAAATAAAATCGTCATAATATTCTTTGTTTTGGTCGTTTGGAAATTCATTTGGGACAGCTGTTCCAAATACAGATTACTATTAGAAGCCTTTATTTTTCCTTCTATGAATAAAATTAGAATCAAGTTTTGGGAGATATTACTTGAAATTTAATTAATTTAATCATTATTCTCAAAGTTTTCATTTCAGAAGATGTAAAGATACAGTAAATGGATAATGTATTCCTTTATAAATGAAGCAGCTAAGGGAAAATAATTTATATGTTTCGTAAAATCGTTTTAAATGTAATAAAATTAGATTAATTCGAAACTGTCAGGAATATATTTAAGAAGTAATTTTTTTAAATAACCGTATAATATAAAAATACATGTTTACATTTTTTAGAGAATATATGTATATCATAAAAATATTTTATTATTTACTTTTTATTAAAAATTATTTTTTGCAAATTATGTTTTAATAATTAAATAAATGCGAGAACATAATAAACAAACAGTATTTAGTATTTTGAATATAAAAATTTAAAAATATGGCTTTAAAATACATAAAAAAAATTCTATTAAACTTAGGTATGAATTTCTACATTTTAGTTAATTACAATTAAATTACAATCAAATTCTAATTTTTAATTTTTTCAAATAAAAAATATTTTATTGTTTTTAATGAATATTTTGCAAAAAAAATTATTCCTCGTGTGAGTTTAAGTGTTAAAAAAATATTAATTTTAACAGGTATTAAGTTACCTGGTACAATTATAAAAAAATATTTATATATGAAATAAAACTGCGAATAAACCCAACCAGTTCCATTAATAGATAATATTTTAACATTACTATGATAAGTAATTTAAAAGATTATCAAATTACATTCTATACTTTCAACTTCATTAAAATTTTTATTGACTTTTATTGAAATTTTTGTAGGAGATATATCCACTCGTGAATTATTTCAAATTTTAATTTACCATTATTGATGGTATCAAGTATGATTATATTAAATATATTATTTAGATGTAAAAGCAAAGTTTAAATAGAATTTCAAAAAAAAAACCCAAATTAATTCCAATTACCGTTGAGTTTTCAATATTACAATAGTAAAAAATTAAAATTATCAAAAAGTAGTATAAATGCAAAATTTTGCGATTATATATTAAATATATTTTTATTATTTTAAATTTGTAAGTTTTATAACATTGACCTCAGTAAAAATAATTTAAAAGATAAATATTATCTTAATTTGGACATTTACATATTAAATAATATTGCCACAAAATTATCGGATGCTTTGATTTTTTTTTGTTTAATTTCATCATATAGTGCAATTTTTATTATGCCAGAACATGATGTTATTTGGGGGATGGGATTTTTGGCATCAACAAAACTACAAAGGCGAAAAATAAAAAAAAATTTTATCTGCACAAACATATCAGAAAGTCAGCTTTTAATAATGTGATGCCATTACATTTACAAAACATCTGATTTTAAAAAAATAAGTTAATTACTAGAGCAAATAAAACTGTAAATATAATTTTGAGTACGTGACTATATGAAATGAAATAAAAAGGAAATGTTATATATTTTTAAACAATCAATGCGAGACAATTTTTTTTTGGATCATTTGCAATGCTAAAGTGACTCCTTCAATTAAAGAATTAAAATGAATAAAAATATAATTGAACTCTCACGAGCACGTGGTGCTTGGTCGTTCAAGAAATGATGTTCTGACGTGATACATTGAAATATCTATGGTAGATTTCATTTTAATCTTTTTAAAATTAAATTTTATTTGTTCTTAAAGTAGTTTTTAATTAATTATAATCTATTTGAAATTATTTAATAAATGAATTGAATTTTTAATAGCTTCACGTACATATAATGGTATATCTTCAAGTTTGGTTTAAAAGAACATTTAAAGACTAAATCACGAATAATTGTCTGTTCCTGATTCAAAATCAAATTCTGACAAATAACATGTTTTTCACCGATAATGTTTTTTCCACAACAACAAAATATTCAACAAGTTCGATTACTTTTTACTCAACCCTTTCTGCTATTTCATTGAACAATGCCCTGTTCTCCATTACATACCGCTCCCGAATAAAATAAATACACTTTTATTAGATTCCATCTTAGCGGAGAATCCAGTAGAAAGATCCTTCCATGTCCCTCAAACTAAGTGCTTCCCATCCACTCCTATTAATGTGACACTTACTCCAAGTCCATTTAAGGTTCTTCTCTTGGGGTGAGCTACCATCCCCGGGGGTGCACCTAAAAGCGCAGACGATCCATTGTGATGGGTGATGGTGGCGTATTAAATCAGTCGTCGTTGTCTTTGGACGATGCAGTAATAAGGGGCTTTTATGGGGAGTGCAAATGATAACTTATTAGAAGTCTCCTCTTTTCGGAAACGTGCCTTTTTAAAGCCTTGGTGCGGGGAAGGGATACAAAGCGGGTGATATAGGAGGCCGGGTTTTGGGAGTTTAAACAAACAAGGGGTTATATGTCTCGGACTGATAGGAGAGTGCCTCTTTTCAGTAGCTTAAATTTTATTGATTTAATTGTTTGATATACATAATAAGAGGGTGATTCAGAATTCTAAAGAAACAAATGACTTTTGCAAACGATAAAAGTGATTTATGGGAAGGGTTTTATTGAAGGTCCTATTATATGAATTACGTGTAGTTCATGTAGATTCTTATTTTTATTTATTATGGACTGTAAATAATTAATATGTGGGGACTTAGAAAATAAATTTAATAGCTTGAATGCTTTGCATTTTTACTTCATTTAATTATAATAGTGAAATTTCTTTCATAAAATAGAATCCTGAAGCTTCTTTTAAGATAAGGGAATATGAATATGGTTCCTTTATCGGTGATCATGTGATGTTTATAGAGATGCTCTCAATATTGCACTTTTCCCGAATCGAAGTGGAGAATCCATAGAATTTGATCAAAATCAAATCGATAAATATGCAAGATTTTTATTTTTTCAGAGCTATTCTCAAAATCGCTTTATCTTTTCCCCTTTTTGAAAAACGGAAGATTTGATAAGCATTTCAATATATATTTTTATTCAGAGTTATAATATGTAATAGAATGAATGAAATATGGAATAAAATCTTGTTACAAAATTTTCCTGTTTGTGTATTTGGTGACAATCTAATAAGCAAGATCTTACAAAAATAAAGTTGTTTATTTTTAATGAAGTCTGCCAGGGAAACTTAAGTGACATAAAGCCACAACACTTGCTTTAGAGAGCATTCAATCACGAGTTCTCAGCTTATTAATTGTCCAATAATCCACTCACACCTTGGTTTAGAATGTTTGCTTTATTTATAGTTTATTCATAGGATATGATGTCACTAACAGGAAGTTATGTCATCTTTGGAATCTTCCAGAACTTCAGGGAAAAATTGGTCTATGTTGATATAATGTTTAAGTCATCTGGATTCTTCTAGAAGATTCCTTATGTTACCAAGGTCACAAACTTCTGTCGCTAAACTGATCGCCAAATAAGTACGCTACTTATTAAAAATATTTAAAATTTGTTTTAATGTTTCATAATGTGAAAAATAATTAAATATTCCATGTTACTTAGTATTTGAGCTCTAGTATTTAAAGAATCAGTGAAATGCTGCTTATTTTGTATTTAGGACCTAAAAAGTATAAATATTTCTTAAGTTATCTTCAAAATGTTTAGCAAATTATTTGATAAATGTTTATATTATATATTTTTACTCACCCTTTTACCAATCTTCAAAAAAACCCGATAACTCAAATTAATTTTTCTATTTTGGTTTCATAGATTTTAAAAAAAAATTTTTATATAAAAATTCAAGGACATCAATATTTTAAAATGTTTTTCAAGATACAGATTCCGATCACAGAGGCCTTTTTAAATCAAAAATTGCTCCTCAAAAATAAGGCTAATTCATTGACAGACACATATAATGGTTTTCAGTCAAACAGTTAAATTATAAAATCGGAAACTATAAATAAATGCTTGAAATTAATTGAATAAAACTCGAAAAGAATATTATTTATATTTCATAATAACTTTAAGAACTATTTTTTTTAAAAAAAATTCTAAACACTTCTCATTAACTTCGAAAAGAAAAAAAGGTGTTGAATATGAGTTAGAAAGAATTTAATTTACCCAAAATGAAAAAAAAATATTCAAGCCATGATAAATTATTTTCTAGAATTAATATAATTAGGAAAAACATATTTTTGATAAAGCATCCTATAATTAAATATTTCTAATCCTTAAGATATATCTTGGAACCCAAAAAGAATTTATTTAGAAAAATTAAGTAATCTCTTTTTTCAATTCAATTATAAAAGTCATGTTTTAAAATGCAGGGCGCGAAATTTGCTGTTTTAATCTAGTTTAGAAGTATTCAGATAATAATCGAATTCTTTTACATAAAACTCGTTTAATTTCTAGTTGCGGGAAAAATTTAATTTGATAATAGTGTCTCGAAAACATAATTTGATGGCTTTTTCTTGGTATTTAAATAATAATCTATTTTCTCTGTTTTGTTGAATATTCTGAAAATATATGTGAAATATTACGTATTAAATTTGTTTAAAATTCTATATTAAATTTAAAATTGAAGCAATAAATAATACCATCAGAATTCAGTTACATAAAAGTCGTATATAAAGACTATAAAACTTTTTCCTCTTTATTTTTGTTTTAAGTAAAAACGATAATTCTATTTAAGTAAAAACGATATTTTTAAGCAAACGATTCCCTAAATGATCGTAAATAAAATTGAAAAAAAATTGATGGCAATTCATCGCATTTAAAAAAATATAGCAAACGATTTTTCAAAATAAAATGAAATAAACTAATAAAATACAGAAAAATATAAATATAATTGCTTTAATTTTAATCTTTCTTATTACTTATAAGGAATGTTTATCAACTAATTTTTTTTCTTATATTCCCGATTGCAGACAGATTAACTAAAATGCTTATTTTTTATTGTCTCTGCAGCTGTTACAGTCATAAATGACTGAGAAAAAAATAATTTGCTTTCTATTGCTCATTTGTATTGAATAAATTAGGAAATAATAATTATGATTCATTGAAGTAAAAATAAATGATTATACGATAAAGCTCAAAAAATATTTTTTGTGTAAATTTTTGCAGTGTTATTTTTTTAAGTGGATTACAGCTCATTATATGACAGCACGAAATTTTTTCCAATTGAAATTTTTAATAGCTTTTCATTAGTTAGAATCGAAATTTCTATATAAAAATGAATGTGAACTTTAACTGACGTATTGTGAAAGGTATTGTTTCAATATGAACTTTCGATATTTAGTGCGTTTGTCTATAAATTTATTACATAATGTGCATTTATCTTCTAATTCCAGATGGCTATTCCTTGTGATCATAAAATAAGACGTAAATGTTTTTATTTTCTGATTTTTTTAAAAAAAATAGTAGTTACTTTAATAATTCCCTGATTTGATGAATAATAACCAGTTTGGCAGTATTAAAATACTTGGATTATTATAATAGCAGTAATACTGTTAAATTCCATTTTAACAATATTGCCCTATATTTAACGAAACGAAAAAAAAATCATATGTTATTTTTTCAATAATAATAAACCAGCCATTTATTGTAAAATATCATGCAATTAATTGCGATTTTGTTTTTTCTTATAAAAGAAGAATTCCTTCTTCTCTTTTAAAAGCAACCCCCTAAGGGACCCCTCGAAAGAAAGATGAGAGCTTCCAGAATGGTGGTTGGATCTCACCACCTTGGTGGGAACACTAATAAGGGGGTGTAGGCTTCTCGAATCGACAGTGGGATTGATAACATTTTACATTGTGATTAGACTGTCTGTTCTCATCCATACACATCAAAATTTCCACGCGAACGAAGTCGCGGGTAAAAGTTAGATTTGTATAAAATTTGACTTTTTGGCCTTTTCTTCTTTTTGTTATTGGCATATAAATAAATATTATCTGGATAAATTCTTCGCAGTTAAATGCTTCAGATGACTTCCCTTCAAGAACTGAATGTAACATCATTCACAACTAATTCTCCAGTAATCTACCTTAACGGCACCTTGTATTCACTCATACACGCTTTTAACTGTGAAAGACACTGCATATCCCACTTTTCAAATTTATTGTATACAAATTAATGCTCTTTATTTTTTTCTGTTATTGACAAACAAGCAAATTGCATTATCTAGATAAACTCTTCGTAGTTAACATGCTTAAATGTTTAAGGAGACGTGTCGTCAAGAATTGAATGCAACACCATTCATAACTAATTCTCCAGTAATCTAACCTTAATGGCACCTTGTAATCACTCCTACATGCTTTTAACTGTGAAAGACACTGCATATCCCACTTTTCTAATTTATTGTATAATTAATGTTCTTTTTTTTTCTTTATATTATTGACATACGGTAAAATAATATTATTTAGATAAATTCTTCGTAGTTAACACTTAAATGTTTAAGAAGACTTCTCGTCAAGAGTTGAATGTAACACCATTCATAACTAATTCTCCAGTAATCTAACCTTAATGGCACCTTGTAATCACTCCTACATGCTTTTAACTGTGAAAGACACTGCACATCCCACTTTTCTAATTTATTGCATAATTAATGCTCTTTTTTTCCTTTATATTATTGACAAACGGTAAAATAATATTATTTAGATTAATTCTTCGTAGTTAACACACTTAAATGTTTAAGAAGACTTCTCGTCAAGAATTTAATGTAACATCATTCATAACTAATTCTTCAGTAATCTACCTTAATGGCACCTTGTATTCAATCCTACATGCTTTTAACTGTAAAAGATACTGCATATACCTCTTTTCTAATTTATTGAATACAAATTAATACTATTTTTCTTTCTGTTATTGACATACAAGCAAATAATATTATCTAGATAAATTCTTCTTTGTTGACATGCTTAAATGTTTAAGAAGACTTCTCGTCAAGAATTGAATGTAACATCATTCATAACTAATTCTCCAGTAATCTAACCTTAATGGCACCTTAAATTCACTTTTACATGCTTTTAACTAAAAGACTCTACATATCCCAATTTTCTAATTTATTGTATACAAATTAATGCATTTTTTTTCTTTCTGTTATTGAAATACAAGTAAATAATATAATCTAGATAAATGTAATTAACACACTTAAATGTTTAAGACTTCTCAACAAGAATTGGATGTAACATCATTCATAACTAATTATCCAGTAATCTACCTTAATGGCACCTTGTTTTCACTCTTACATGCTTTTAGCTGTGTAAGACACTGCATATCCCGCTTTTCTAATTTATTGTACACATTTTTTTCTTTCTGTTATATACATACAAGTACATAATATTATCCAGTTAAATTCTTCGTAGTTAACACGCTTAAATGTTTAAGAAGACTTCTCTTCAAGTATTGAATGCAACATCATTTATAAGAAATTCTCCAGTAATCCACCTTAATGGCACCTTGTATTCACTCTTACATGCTTTTAACTGTAAAAGACACTTCATGTCCCACTTTTCTAATTTATTTCATACATTGCTGCTAATTTATAGCATACATATTTTTTTCTTTCTCTTATAGACATACAAGTAAATAATATCATCTAGATAAACTCGTCTTAGTTAATATGTTTAAATGTTTAAGAAGACTTCTCGTCAAGAATTGAATGCAACATCATTCATAACTAATTCTCCAGTAATTTACCTTAATGGCACCTTGTATTCGCCCTTACATGCTTTTAACTGTGAAAGACACTGCATATTCCACTTTTCTAATTTATTCCATACATTGCTGCTAATTTATTGCATACATATTTTTTCTTTCTCTTATAGAC
This sequence comes from Argiope argentata, assembly GCA_026289955.1. Taxonomy (NCBI): domain Eukaryota; kingdom Metazoa; phylum Arthropoda; class Arachnida; order Araneae; family Araneidae; genus Argiope; species Argiope argentata. The sequence goes on along the minus strand of JAOUZG010050060.1, from coordinate 418,091 downwards.
ATACAAGTAAATAATATCATCTAGATAAACTCTTTTTAGTTAACACGCTTAAATGTTTAAGAAGACTTCTCTTCAAGAATTGAATGCAACATCATTCATAAGAAAATCTCCAGTAATCCACCTTAATGGCACCTTGTATTCGCCCTTACATGCTTTTAACTGTCAAAGACACTGCATATCCCACTTTTCTAATTTATTGTATACAAATTAATGCTCTGTTTTTCTTTCCGTTATGGTCATACAAGTAAATAGCATTATCTATAAAAACTCTTCTTTTTTGGCGTGCTTAAATGTTTAAGAAGACTTCGCGTCAAGAATTGAATGCAACATCATTCATGACTAATTCTCCAGTAATCTACCTTAATGGCACCTAGTATTCACTCCTACATGCTTTTAACTGTGAAAGACACTGCATATCCCACTTTTCTAAACAAAATGTGTTAAAACACCATTAGCCACTGTTGTGCATTTTTAGCATCCCCACCTCGAAGTCTCGCTTTCATAATTAACCGTACCAAGTTGCGAAGAGAATCCACAATTAAACTTGCTTACTAACTCTAATTGTTTCAAGCTAGCCAACCATTAATAATCGCCGCGCGCCAACTATTAGAACCCCAATTACTAAGATTTAAGGAAAAATCGCAACTTCTTAAAGAATGACGGCTTCATTCCACGTAGAAGCCCCTTCAAAGACAGACCCCCCTTTCAGAACTCTACTCAAGTAGCCCCCCCCTTCTCATCAGGACATTGTAATGTTCTACATAATTAATTAGCCCTATTTTGGCATTCAAAGGATCCGACTCTCACGTCAACCATTTTAGCTCCTTTATCATGCCCGGACCATGGTCCGGTAAGCACGGGGGAATAGCCGGATTCGTGACGCGGTAGATTAAAAGACCCTCGTGATAATTTTAAGTCCGGCTCGCACAACAATTTTTAAGGTCCCGGAGCCCTGATAGTCGAGCTGCTATCATAACGTGTAACCCATACTTTGAATAGTAATTTTAAATCTCCGTGGCGTGATGGGGTTAACGACGCAGATATGAATAATAAATGTCGTGTTTTAGATGAGGGTTTATAATAATGGTCATTAATAGAGGCCCTGGGCTGTGGCGTTCCCTGTTTACGGCGCTAAACCGTGATCGCTGATTAAAGAGGACTCGTGGTTGCTGTAATTTTTGCGAAAATATCCTGTTAAACATGGTAACAGATACATGAGGAATTACCTAACCCGATGAGATATACTAAAAGATATTTTGTTCAAAATTTATTGGTATCTGTACTGTTTTCGATGCACAATTTTGGTATGTAGTTCTTACTAATTTATAGTTCCGGCTTTCTGGCACAGAGGTTGCGCTTCTTCCTCGTGTTCTGGGAGTCCCGGTTTCGGTATGGTAGTTCTGTGTGCAATCTGTGAAATGTATGATTGTGCCCCCCTGTGAAAAGGAGTGGTGCAAGCAAATGTGGTGAATGTGTAGCTAAGTCGTACTCTTGGCCCTAGTTGGCGCTACTTGAAACAAGAGAAGATCATTTCGCTTAAAACCTACTGATGTATCACCGGGACTTGTCTATGCTGTGCCCTAAGTAACAAAAACAAAATTTTATGTTCCGACTCATCCCTGTTAATTGTACTTTAGACTTACCAATCAAAAACCAAGGTTCGTGTCCCAGTTTGGGCATGGTTGTTCTTCTGTGTGCTATCTGTGAGATGTATGTCTATGCCCCCCCCTCTGAAAAGGGTTTGTGCAAGAAAATGTGGTGAGTGTGTAGCTAAGTCGTACTCTCGGCCTTAGTTGGCACTACTTCAAAAACAAGAGACGCTCATTTCGGCTTAAATATGTTGATGTACAAGAGGGGGTTTGTCCTTAGGCAACTGCCATATGTAACAACTACAACTAATTTATAGTGCTAAATTAAGATTGTTTATTAAAGATAATACTTGGAACAGATTTGAGCACAATTTCTTGTAAAAATTGGTAATATTTATATAAGAAATAACAAAAATTATTGGGAGTTTGACTTATTATCAATTCATAACATGATGTTTTTTTGGGAATGTGGTTTTTAGCATCAACAAAAATCCGTTGGCGAAAAATAAAAATTTCATTACCTGCACGAGTATCGTAAAAATATATGCTTTTAATAACGTGTTCTCATTTCATTTACAAAAGATCTGATTAAAAATGAAAAAGTCAATGACTATAGTAAATAAAACCTAGAAAAATGTCATTTTGGAAATGTGGTTGATTATATGAAATAAACTGGAAATGCGATATTTTTTGTAAACAATAAAGGCGAGACAAAGTTTTTTGGATGGTTTGCAATACTAAAGTAATGTATCATTCTTTATAATCATGAAAAAATATATGGGTAAAAAAGTATTAAATTATTTTTAGATGTATTAATTAAATAATACTGATTTCCTACTTTTTTTATGAAAAAAATCTGTACGAACGAAAAACGTCATTTTGATTAATACGTCTTACTTTTTTTTTTCCTTTGGATTTTGAAGATTCATATAATCCTGATTTATAATAATATTCTTTACGATAAGCTTATTTCGAATATGGATTAAAACATATTTATTTTTAGAATCAAATATTTTATTTGTGATAAGATAATATATTTTCTTGAATAGCATGAACTCAGTGTAGATATTCAGAAACACTATTCAATAAACTAATTCATATAATCAGACATTTAAAAAACGTTAATCACATTTTAGGCATAAATTTACATTTTTATTATTTAGTACATTTCTAGCAATTCAGATTTTAAGATATAAATATGATTTGATAAGGACTTTAGATTTAGTAAAAGTACATTTCTAATCGTAATAAAACTCTACACTTACAGATTAATAACTGCAGTAGTACTCTTGAGGAAATTTCAGGAAAAAACATATGAAATTACCTGCAATGAAAAGAAAAATTTAATGAATCATAAAAGTATATTATCTATAAAAGCAAATTAAAGCTAAAAAGATATAAATATTGACACTCATGCTTACTGTCATGAAGTAGTTAGGAAAAATAATTGCAATAAATAAATATTTTTTTTTCTGTCAGATTAATATGTGATCTTAAAAACAAACGAGAAACAAATAAAACTATTATCGAGTATTATTCGAGTTTGAATTTATTGTCAATGTAAGTGACACAACAGCTGTAAATATCGTCTGTAAATTCCCGCTTTATTCAAACATCAAATTCTTGGACTATGATTGGTTTAAAGCTTTGATTACCAAACGATTTATTAAATATTTGTTATTTTAATTAAATATTAGTTACCATAGCAACTGCACGTGAAGTTAATTTTAAACAAAATAGGAGACTATTTAGATAGCTGATACGCAAAAGAATTGAATAGGAAATAAAGTTATTATTGATCACATGATGTTCTGTTGTTTCGAAGGTTATGAAGTCTATCTCTGAAATTTATAGGCAAAAAATATTTTTACCTGCTTTTGCGAGAATTGCATTATTATTGCGTTTACTTCTTAGAAAGTAAATGCATTTTTAAAACTCTGACCTGGTTTTCCTAGTATTGCTTTATTATTACGTATCTTTCTTCTCAACAGATGCGTTTTTAAAAGGTGGACATACAAAGAAGTATGACATCATAGCTGTTATTTCATCTCCAAATCAGTCGAGATGTGTGTTTGTGTGTGTGTGTGTGTGTGTGTGTGTGTGTGTGTGTGTGTGTGTGTGTGTGTGTGTGTGTGTGTGTGTGTGTGTGTGTGTGTGTTATAGAAGGATAGAGACCGATAGAGAAGTCTCGTAAATATTTCAAACTGGTTTTAATTGATTAATGACATAGTTTAATTAAGATAAATAATGACTTAAAATTAATAAGGGTTTCACCTAAGAACTTGAAATTTACAATAAAAAATTTCATTTGATTTTTTTAATAATTTTTTCTTATTATTAACTATAAACAAACAGTAAACTTGAGATCATGTGAATATTATTTGAAGATGAATATATAGTACGAGCGATTTATAATTAGATTTGGCTCATCTATATTTGAAATTCTTTTTTAAACCTCATGATAATGCCTATAATTAGGTCCATTTCGAAAAGTTTTAACTTGTGTATTGAATACATTAGCAGACAAATCTTCTTTATCAGTATTCTTAGTCTAATAATCAAATTATCTGAAAATGCTTTTAATATAATATAGTAAAATACAACCTAACAAAAGAAACCCACTCTGAAGGTCATTTGAAAGTTATTTGAAGAGGATATATTGTCAGCGATATATAATTTGGTTTAACTTAATCATAATTTAAATCTGTTTGCCAATTCCATGATGATACCCATAATTAAACATATTTTGCACCTATTCAAACTTGTGTGCTACATACAATGCCCACCATTTCTTAAGTGATTTATAAAAATCCTGTAATAAGCGGTAATTGTATATTATTAAAATATCTACCCTAAGATAGCTCGTTATATATTAGTCTGCTTATTACTTAGATGATTTCTAAACCAATATTGAATTAAATGTGCGCTAATATTCATTGAACACATCAGTGTATGCAGAGGTAATCACGGAGTGATGTGCATTTTGGAATAACGTAGTCACTTGCACAAATATTTACTTGAATAGTTTAACAGAATCTAAATATATAATCATATCACTAGGCTGTAAGAACACGGTGATAGTAAGTAATTGAACTATTCGAAAAGCGTTAATTGATAGTCTAGTTAATAATCATGATTGTAAAAGTTTTAAATTACTTAAACTAGTTTAATGGTTGTGAAACAAAAATTAATTATAATTATGTAATTATTAATCATTTGAATAACGTTTGTCCGTATGTATATTTTATATTATGGAAATATATGAAACTTGAATGTGACGATTAGAAAGATGTTGGACAATATTTTTAGTTAAGTATAGCTATGTTAATATATTAAAGTTATTAACTTTTCAATGAATGTTAATGAACTATAAAAGAGAGTAGTCTAAAAATTAATTATTGTAAAGAGTGTATTGTATCGAGTGTAGAGTGAGAAGTTCATAAAGCCAGATAATGGATACTGAATCTTTATTCGCCAAGATAAACATAGATAACAAAGAATAGTACTAGCGAATAAGTATGCTGTTGTTGTTACTAATTGCACATGCCGTGGACAAGCGAGTTGATGGTTATCAGTGATTTTAAACCGAATAAGCGTCTCATGTTTTTGAAGGAGCTCCAACTAGGGCCAAGAGTACGACTTAACTACACACTCATCACAGTCGCTTGCACAGCCCCTTTTTACAGAAGGCGGGGGGGGGTCATTCATACACTTTACAAATAAAATACAGAAGAACAACCATGCCTGAAACGGGACTTGAACTCGGAACGTCCAGCTATCGGGAGAGATGCTTTACCCCTATGCCACGAAGCCGGCCATTATAAAAATATACTTTCAGATAGCTTAGTATTTATTCAATAGAAGCAAGCACAGAAAAGTAAAACAAATATCATACTCCGGTCAGCTATCAGTAGTCTAAGCAGAGTACACTCCCACTTGTAATGCTTACAGGGCCGTGTGTGAAAGATTCTAGAAATTTCTAATGTTCTAAAAGAAATATCGCCAAAATTCTAGCATTTTCGACAGTTGAAACTTAATTTTTGGCACTAAATTCGTAGTCTAGTCACCAGTTGGGTACCAAGTTTATCACAATTTACACTTAAACGCGCAAAGCAATTGATACTATCAATTAACTGAATATTATTCATATTCAACTAATTTTGTAAAAATGTAGATTCGTAAAAAGTATCAACTAAGTTATACTAAGATAAGATGGATTAAAATTTAAGAAGAGAAAAAAAACCCCAGAATATTTGCTCCGTTACATTTTGATCTTAACTGCGAAAAGCAACTGATACTATCAGTTAACTGAATATTATTCATATTCAATTAATTTTGTAAAAATGTAGATTCATAAAAAACAACGACTAAGTTATACTGAGATAAGATGGATAAAGATATAAGAAGAGAAAAACAAAACCCTTAAAATTTGTTCCGTTATATTTTGAACTTAAGTGCCCAATACTATGAATTAACTGAATATTATTCATATTCAGCTAATTTTGTAAAAATGGATTCGCAAAAAACAGAAACTTCTTTATACTAAGAGAAGATGGTAAATATATAAAAAGAGAGAAAAAAACCCTGAAGTTTTGATCCGTTACATTTTGAATTTAATAGCCCAAAGCAATTGATACTATCAATTAACTGTTTATTATTCATATTCAACTAATTTTATAAAATGGTAGATTCGTAAAAAACAGAAACTTTTTTATAATAAGAGAAGTTGGTAAATAGATAAAAAGAGAAAAAACCCTGAAGGTTTGCTCCATTACATTTTGAATTTAACA
>JAOUZG010050060.1:372801-385289 GCA_026289955.1 Argiope argentata | reverse complement strand
TACTTAAATTTAAGATGATAATATTCTATAATTTCTATTTAAGCCAACTGATCAAAATGATAATAATCCATTCTCTGAGCATCCATTTAAATACATTTGATCATTGACAACATAACAAATGAACAACAAGCCTTTTTCTCCGTATTTGTTACTTAAGAGAATCGAGAAAACGGAATACAGAATAGAATTCTATACAGTTACATTCGTTTATCTTTATTTCAATTAACAACGAAACTTTAGGAACACGAAAAAGTATTTAAAACCAGTCATGAAGAATAGCAGTTTTCCAACGATAGAGAATTTGAAATAGAATAATTTAAACAAAATAGTGAAAAGTTAATTTTACAATTCCAAAATGAAAACGATAAATAGAATATTTTTTCGTACCTTTGAAATATTTACTTTAAAATTAAAGAAAGAACATTCAATTTAGGGGCACAGAAATATGTATTTAAAATATCAAGAAGAATTTGAACTTTCAAACGACAGCGATTTTTCCAAAAGAATTAAAAGGAAACTTTAATATAATTTATTCTTCCTTTTTAAATATTTATTTTTAAAGTTAAAGAAAGTACGTTAATATAAATGTTAACTTACTATTTGAAAAGTCACATTTTTTTAATTATATAATTTTATTTAAGCTTCAACTATGCAATTTTACTGTGTCGGTGTCTTATTTGAAGCAAATGAAAGAAATACAATTGAAATTTTTTAATATTGGAAATTTGATTGAACATATTTTAAAAAAATTACCTGGCTTTGTTAAACTTTCAACACTTTTTGCTAAATAAACAAAATAAGATTTTATTTTATTTTTAAAAAACAAAACATAAAGCTTTTATTAAGAATTTATAATTCTTTTAAGTTAAACTCACTCGCTTACCACAGAATTCAAATGAACTTATGTTCCTCTTTTTGATAATAGAAATTTGCTTTCCAAATTTTAACTCAAATACATCATTTATTAAATAATTCTTAACTAAAAAAGTATCATATTTAATGAATTGGAAATCAAAAGGAAATATTGGAGAGATATTTGCATTATAATAGATAATCAATTCAAAACATATTTATTCTTTTTATCTTTAATGTTAGCTGAAGGAATAACGTTAATGTTATTGAATTACTTTAACTGAATTACGTACTTAATTATTCCAATACATATTGAAATAATTAATCTTCATACTTTTTATTGTTATTTATTATGGAATTATGAAATCGCATTTAAATGAAAGTAAATGATTAGTTTTTATTGAATAATGCATAATTTATATAATAATGCATAAAGCCTAATTTAATATAATTTTTCCTATTAAAATTTATCGTTCTAAATTAATTTTCACTTCAGAGCAAAAACATTTTTCTCGGTTAATAAAAAACAAATAATTTATTAAATGCAAGTGAAATGATAATAAAAAAGATAATTAAAACCAATGAAGTAATGATAAAAAAATCAAGTAATTATTTCATATTACAATCGGATCTAACATATTTATTCTTTTCTTCTTTACCCTTGACTGAGTTGAATATTTGTCTCCATCAAATCTCGTACCTTTCACATATAAACAGTGGCAGATGTTCTTATCACTCGTCTGGAATATTCGAACAATAAATAAGGCACCAAATGATACTTTCTACGAGCAGATGTGTCTGTACATAACATTCACTGATGGTAGAATTTTTTTTCCCTTTCATACTTGTATGATTTCGTTACTAAGATTTGCTGATAAAAGCTTTGGAATCACCAAATCAGTTGTATTTCGTTTCCATAGGAATAAAGAAATTAGAAACTAATAAAAGAAATAACCTTCACATATTCTTCTAAAAAATGGTAAATTGTGTTTGAAAAATATAAAAAAAAATCTGGAATATTATGAAGTTTGAAGCGTAAGTGTTGCTGTTTTATGACTTAAAAGTATTATAATTGTTATGCATTTGTTCTGATGTCAGTTAACGGCTACAAATAATGATAAGAAATTATAATTAGTCTTTTAAAAATATTCATTAAGTTAACATCAAATGATTTTTTTTAAATTCTGTAATAAAGAAAAACATGCAGGATATTGTCTAAATCAACCAATTTTATTTTTTTTTAAGGTCAAATATCCACTTAAAAATAATTTTTTGCATGTTGTTCAAAATAGAAATATTCCTTTATACTTTTAGAAACCATTTACATTTTTAGTATAAAATATTTTTAAGATAAAATCTAGTAAATTTTAAGAAAATTGATATAAAGAAAAACATGCATGATATTGTTTAAATCAACCAATTTTATTATTTTTTGTTAAATATCCACTAAAAATAATTTTTTTCATGTTTTTCAAAATATATTCATTTATACTTTTAGAAATCATTTACATTTTTTAAATAAAAATATTCACTAAGATAACATCTAATGAATTTTTTAAAATAAATTGATATAAAGAAAAACATGCAAGATATTGTCTAAATCGACCTTTTTATAATTTTTTGTTAAATATCCACTAAAAAATAATTTTTTCATGTTGTTCAAAATAGAAATATTCATTTATACTTTTAGACATCATTTACATTTTCAGGATAAAAATATTTTTAAGATAACATCTAGTGAAATATATATATATATAAAGAAAAACATGCATGGTATTGTTTAAATCAACCAATTTTATAGTTTTTCGTTCAAATATACATTTAAAAATAATATTTTCCTTGTTGTTAAAAATAGAAATATTCATTTATACTTTTAAAATCCATATACATTTATAGAATAAAAATATTCACTAAGATAACATCTAGTGATTTTTTTTAAAAAAAATTGATCTGAAGAGAAACATGCAGGATATTGTCTAAATCAAACAATTTCATAATTTTTTGTTCAAATATTCAGTTAAAAATAATTTTTTGCATGTTATTAAAGAATAGAAAATATCCATTTATATTTTTAGAATCTTTGTATTTTAATTTCCCACAGTTTCTTTCATTCCATTTAGTTATTTAAGAACAAAATGTATGAACATTCAATTAATGGGTTTAATATAAACATTGGCATATAGTCAACTACATTAAAAAAGGAAAAAAAGCATTTCTTTAAATAAGGTTCCAACTGATACTTTATACGAACAGATGTGTCTGTACATAACATTCACTAATGATGGATTTTTTTTTCTTACTTTTTATGTTTCTTAACTAAGATTTGTTGATAAAAGCTTTAGAATCACCAAATCGGCGCTATTTGGTTTTCATTGGAATGCCGAAATAAGAAGCTAATGAAAGAAATAATCTTCCCATATTCTTCTAAAAAATGGTCAAAATTAATTGTTTCTGAAAAATATTTTTAAAAATTCTGGAATTTTATGAAGTATAGGTGTTATTGTGCTACGGCGTAATTGTTTTGAAAGATATTTAAAAATATTCTGGAATTTTATGAAGTATAGGTGTTATTGTGCTACGTCATAAATGTATTATAATTGTTGTACAACCATTCTGATGTCAGTTAATAATAGCAAGTGTTTACAAAAACTATAATTTAATTTATAAAAATATTCATTGAAATAACTTCTACTGAATATATATTTAAAATTGTGTTATAAAAAAGGATGCAGCATATTGTATCAATCAACTAATTTTTAAAATTTTTCATTCACATATCCATTAAAAATAATAATTTTGCACGTTATTAAAAATGTTAAAACATTTTTTAAACATATTGTATCAATTAATTAATTTTTTACATTTTTCATTCACATAGCCATTAAAAATAATCTTTTTGTATGTTATTAAAGAATAGAAAATATCTTTTTTATATTTTTAGAATATTTGTAATTTAATTTTCCACAGTTTCTTTTTATCCATTGATTGTTTTAAGAACAAAATGTATGAACATTCAATTAATCGGTTTAATATAAGCATTGGACAGCTCCATTAACAAGAATAAAAAACATTTTTTTTCTAAAAAAAAAAACATTTCTTTAACAGCTGAAATATCAAATGTCGTAAACATGAAAAACAGTTGGTGTTGAAGAGATAAAATATAAAAGTTATCGTCTGCTTTCGCGAAGAAAAATAAAAACTGTATGTTTTTATTCATTCGTTCATTTTTTTTTGTTGCCAGAATGGGGATTCTATTTATTAACTAGAATTTTCGCTTCAAAACTGAAATAAATTCCAAATAACCACAACGCTTCTTCTTCTCTTCCATATTTCTCTCGAGAAAAACTTTATTCAAAGAACCAAGCAGGTGTTAACATTTCGCCATTCCACATTCTGAGTAACATTCCACTAAAGTAGAAGGTATTTCATTCCCCATATTCCTTAGGTGCGATCGTAAACGAGTGGAGCGTGCAAAACTCGTTCGCTGCCATATTGTATCATAAAATTCCCGCCGAAAATTCAATCAGAAGTCATCAGCATAGGTAAAAGCAGGTGATAGGAGTCATCGACAAGGAGCGTAAACTTTTCTGTACCGTTTGAAGATGTGATTAAATCTTAAAAAAGACACTATTCAACTTTTTTCTTCTCCTTGATGTTTTTCAGCATTTCTTCGGGGGGTCTTAACTTTTATGTTACCTAGTTTAAGTTTAGGAAGACGTTGAGGAGCATCCAAGGCTATAAAAGCACCTTCGCCGTAATTCTGGTGAGGCCAATACTGATGTTATGTTCGTATTCTGATTTTTAATTTTATTTTTTCACTTTTATGTTTTTAGACCCTATCAAAGAGTCGTTAAAGGGTAGTTAAAAGTTATTACAGTGTCCCCTAACGTTTTTTTTCGAATACTAGTTTAGAGCAAGCACGTACACATACACCTATTTAGTAGAAAGAAAGGGAAAGAAACACATTTTATTATTTTCTTTTTCAATCCTGTTGCTGCTAGTAAAAAGATAAGACCGGTTTTAAATTTTCTATATTAATTTTTTAAGGAAAAAAAAGAATTTTAACTGCATTTCTGAACAATTTTGATTGGATGTTTGTTTATCTTCATATCCATTCCTTTTAATACCGGATATCCAAAAAGTTCCCGTACTCCAATATTATAAAATCATTTTCCATGATTTTTTTCCAAGTATATTAAATTTTGCCATACGAGTAATGAAACCATGGACATGCTTGAAGTTTTTTTCGCCTATCGACTTATCTCAAAAAATCTTTGGCCACCTCGATCCCCTGATCTGACCATCCCGGACTTTTTTCTCTGGGGATATTTAAAGGACAAAATTTATGAAGGTGATTCTCAAACAATAGATTATTTGAAAATCGCAATTACCCGAAGGATACAAGAAATCACTCCTAGCATGTTAAAACACTTTTCGAAAAACATGCGCAAACGAGTTCAGCTTCGTCTTCAAGAAAGGGATGGACATTTTGAACATTTACTCTAAATATTAGTTCAGTATTTTTTTCCTTAGTTATGTTAAAAGTGTTTTTTATCATTGGCATAAATATAATTCTTTTTAAACCTATTGTTTTTGTAAAATAAATTCTCAAATCATCAGTACGGGAACTTTTTGGACACCCTGTACTTATTTTTTTGTAAGGTACTTGAAAGATCAATAACGATGTTTTTTGAATACTAGTTTAGAGCAAGCATGTACACATACGCCTACTTAATAGAAAGAAAGGAAAAAAATCACATTTTATTTTATTTTTTCAATTCTGTTGCTGTTATTAAAAAGATAGGACCAGTTTTAAATTTTCTATATTAATTTTACTAAGAAAAAATTAAAAAAAAATTAACTGAATTTCTGAACAATTTTGATTTGATGTTTGTTTATCTTCATATCCATTTCTTTTAATTCTTATTTTTTGTAAGTTACTTGAAAGATTCTATTAAACTCGTATAAAAAATTTGTTAAACTTTTGGTAAATGTAAAATAAATTTTTAAAATTTTTATTTCGTTCTAATTTGAGAATTTTTATATCATCTTTGCTATGCTAATTCCTTTCAAAAAACTGCTTAATTTTATTTTCAATTTCGAATCATAAATTGAAAAGTAATTGAGTTTTTAAGTCATTATTAAATTAAAATTTATTATTAATTATACCTTTTAAATTAAGTGAAGAGAAAAATGTTTAACTTAAGACGATTATGGTATCTATATATATTATTCACATTTTCAAGTAAATAAACTTGTGCAAAATTAACTTAAAAACAGAGCTGTTTAGAGATCATTTAAGTTTTTCGAACAAATGTTTTCTCATACAGAATTTTGACATAAAGACATTGCCAAAATATTAAGAAACATATAATGAAACCTAAATATTGCAATATTTTTAAACAAACATCAACAATAACGTATAACTTAAATTAATAACAAAGATTTCATCATTCACTGACTAATAATAAACTTTCAAAAGCAATTTTCCCCATTTCAGATTTCTAATATAAAAAATGAAGACTACGATCGCAAATTTCAGGTTATCATTTGGGAACATTAATCTTTTTAAGTCATTATTTGTCTTAATTCATTTAAGTCATTAACCAGTTTAAACCGGTTTGAAACAATCACGAGATTTCCCTGACCGATTTTAGATAAAATGCCAGCTATGTATCATAGTTCTACGTCAACCTTTTAAAAAGGCATCTGTTGTGAAGAAGCATACGTAATAATAAAGCAATATTGGTAAATACAGATCAAATTTTTAAAATCGCATTTGCATTCAAAGAAGCAAACGTAATAATAATGCAATTCTGATAAAAGAAAGTAAAAAAAAAAATATTCAAACGGTAATTTCTGGAGTTCCATAATCGTTACCTTTTACCAATATTTATAAGAAACTAAAATCTCCTAACTAAAATTTTATTATGTTCTCACATGCAAATAAGTTATCTTTGTATATTAATTACATCTGTGATTTTACATTATAAAATCATAACTGGTGAAAGCAGGAAAATAAAATGATGAAAATGAATGTAGATTTTCATTTCTTCTTCGAGTCCGTTTGTTTTCATTACTGTGTATACATTCAAATTTGGAACTTCCGAAGATTTTGTTTGTTATTTCATTTATCTTCACATTAATAAAAATACCATCAAACAATATGAAATTTTTTTATGGTATTACAAGAATATTGTAAGAATTATCATAATGTGGTAGTGTGAAAATGGAAATAACTTTTAAATGGAAAAATGAAAATGGAGCTCCGAAAGAATAACATAAAAATAAAAGATTAAAATGAAATCTGCTATACATATTTTAATGTATCATGTCAGAACATCATTTCTTAAACGACCAAGCATCACCTGCTCGTGCGAGTTAAACTATATTTTTATTCATTTTAATCGTTTCATCGAATGAGTCAACTTAGTATTGCAAACTATCCAAAAAAAACTTTTTCTTGCATTTATTGTTTTAAAAAAATCACATTTCCAAATTATTTCATTTCATGTAATCACGTGCTCCAAATGATATTTTTCTTGGTTTTGTTTGCTGTAGCCATTCACTTAATTTTTTCAATTATTTTGTAAATGTAATGGTCACATGTTATTAAAAGCTGACTTTTTGTGATGCTCGAGAAGATAATAAAATGTTTATTTTTCGCCTACGGATTTCTGTTGACGCCAAAAAACTCATCCTAAAATCAGCAGCATTTTCAGTTTTGATATTAACAGGACATATTCGAAACAGCAAATAATACTAATAGGTATCCACTAAAACTTGAAAATGTAGATATTTATATATTTAACTACTTATCTTTCGACATGCTTTCAGCCATTACACTATACCTATTTCTAAAAACAAGACATCGCAGATGCTGTTTAAAGGATTCGTTTCTGCCGTTTAACGAAAAACAAACACAGCATACTCTACGAAGACAAAACAATAACAGAACTTCATCCTCTTTCCGAACAAAACAAATAACAGAGCTCTTTGATCGTTAATTGATATCAAGAAAACTTAAGAGCCAAGAAAGAAAGGCTCGCCAAAAGCTTTTTCCAAAAAGCACTTTCGCCCGTTAATAAACATCGACTCCGACCCAAACATATTCCGGCTCTTAACGCCAAAACTTCAAAAATCCACCGACTTGAAATAAAATGTTGAGTAAAGGAAAAGGCAGAAAGCAAATATCTTCTCCAAAATTCATTTGAACTCTCTCACCCTTAAAGAACGTATTGATCGATCTTCGAGAGGGGGAAAGATAGAGAAACGTAAGGCGATCTCATGGACTGTCATTTGTAGCAATGCAGCGGAAAGCTCTTATCAAAGAATGATCAACTGTTCATCTCTCTTTGGGCGCAGCTGGTTTTTGAAGTGGGAAGCGATTCGTTATGCAGCTGAAAGGTGTTGTTTGGAATGAAGGGAAGTTCGATAATTTCCCATTAAAAAATGCAGATTTGTCAGTGTGTAGTTAATGTGGGATGGAGAAAGGTATATATCCGATAATTTATGGAAAGAATTAACTTTGCTGAAAAAAATTAACGTCAGAAGCTGAAATTTTATGATGGAGTTCCATCATAATACCATTTCAGAAACATTTTGGTTTAAATTTTTTTATGATTAAGATCCAAATGATGTTATAAAAAACTGGTATTACTTGAAAAATATAGTAGAAATATCTGCATTAGTTTAAACCTTATATTTTATTGTAATTTATAGTTACAAATAATCTTGACTGACGTGGTTAGATAATTATATCGTAAAAGTTGAGCTTCGAATGATAAAAGATTGGGAAATATTACTAAATGCAGCTGGTGTTGTATCCTTAATCAACTTTCTCAAGATTCGTGTCCTCAGCAAATAATGTATTATATGAATGAAATGAATATTTTAAAAAAATTTATTTTTAAAAATGCTTTTATTTGTATTATATGAACAAAATAAACATGTTTAAAAATTTATTCTATTTTTGTCAGATCTGCAAATATATTTTGATTAACTTAAGTGATATCTAAATTTTTGAAAAACTCTAAATTCACTGAAAACTCAAACTGAAATCATTTGCATCAGTCCTAGAAAACTTCTTATAAAGTAATGATTCATTTTTTTCTTTTTCTTCAACTGGCTTTTCAAGTGAAAGTAAAATGGTATGCCTATTTAAAACAGATGGATATTATTTATTTTCTATAAAAAAATTCGGAGATTCACATGTTGTAGTTAATGAGGAATAGGACCAAGAGGAAATGGTAGATAAATGATAATTTAAGGACATAAATCAAATTAGTTTAACATTTCTTTTATTGTTAGAAGTTGAAATTTAGAATTTTGTTTATAAAACTTATGTTTCCATCATAATACTACATCAGAAACATTTTTTTTATGATTAAGCTTCAAGCCGTGTTATAATTATTAGTAGCAATGTTTACAAAAAAAAAAAGATTTTTTTATTGCAAAATACGGTTACAAATATCACTGGTTGTATAGGTTGGATAAATATATCTTGAAATATGAATTTCAAATCCAAAAGGATTGGGTAATATTATGAAATTCAAAAAGATTTGCTTTGTTGTTCAAATATCGCAAGATTCATGTCTTTATAAATTGATGTATTATATGAGTTATACGAAAATTTTTGAACCAGTTCAATGTTTGTCAGATCTTACAAGAGGTTTTGATGTCACCAAATACTATCTAGATTTTTTGAACCAGTTCAATGTTTGTCAGATCTTACAAGAAGTTTTGATGTCACCAAATACTATCTAGATTTTTTGAAATTTCTAGAAGTAATTGCTATATCAAGGCCTGTCCTCCACAGCAGACAAATCTTATCAATTTATTATCAATTTATCTCTCTATGATGCAGCTGGTTTTTGAATTTAACCCTAGAGAGGTAACCTTTAAAAAACTAACAAGAATGATAATCATTCTTCTCCTAGACGAAGGGTATTTCAAATCAATTTTTAAAGCTAATTTAAATAAAAGCAAACTACCTGCAGATGATTTCATAACTCTCGATTGTCAAGTAGGATAAAAATATTATTTATTCGATTTTAGAAGCAATCTTTACACATATATGCGTGATGTTCTCCGCACATTGCTCATGAACATAAAAAAAATTAAGCGTCATTATGCTCAAATTATATGGGCAAAACGCACAAATTTTTTTCTTTTTTAAAAAAATTTCGGATTGTTCAGATCGTTGAATGCTTCAATTCAATTTTAGAAAATCACCTATAATAGTCCTTTTTGATCGGGCAAAGTTGATGAGACGCTTCTGCATCCATGGAGCAAGAAGAACTTCAATATAATCTTCATCTTCCGATTCATTCTCAGAAGTAGAATCATCTTCCTCACTTAATTCTTTCAATAATTCATGGATAACTTCTGGCCTACCCCACAAATTTTTTCCGTGAAAACACTTCGACATCTCCAAACATACACAGAAATACCTTCTTAATACTAACGGGACAGATAAACATTCGTCTCTGAGAGGACTGTTGTTCTGGATATACTACAAGCAGAAATATTTCGGGGAAAAGGAATGTCCTCATCTGTAGTTCCCAAGGTCAGATTAAGGTACTGAGTAGAACGATCCATTTACGGTTATAGTGGAAGAAAAGTCAAAGTTATTTCGTAAGCGTTCGTCCAGGAGACAAATGGTTAGGATTCTAGGGTTAAAGTGATCTGTTATGTCTCTGAATGTTGTTATTTACAATATAAGAAGTCACGACTATCTGTTTATATTATATAAATCAGATAAACATTTCCCGAATCATTGTTTAACAGAGAAATATAGACTATATTAGATGCCTCCTATATATATTATAATGATATAGAGATATGATATATATCATGATATAGATACTATCTCCTGTTTTTGGAAATCTCTAGAAGTTATTGAGATTTTAAAGTCTGCCATTTTGAGCAGATATAGAAAAGATCTGATGAAGTCAAGATGAGCTTCTTCTCTTATTGTGTTCCAGGTGTATTTTGAAATGGTTATTATCTGCCCCACCTCTAGATAGTGATTCTTAGAACGCATCGAAGACTTTAATTTTCTGTCAAAAATATGAAGAGTTGTTTATTAATATTTGGCAATGTATGATTCCTAGAGGACAGCATAACCCATGAGAAGAATTGATATTTTTTTTCACTCTTTATTTTACGTTTTGAATTTTTAAATGCTTTTATAGAATTTATTTCAGAAATTTGATTATTCCAGAATTTTAAATACATTTTTGAACCCCTCTAGTATAAACATTGGGCAGTCCTGGATTCATGTAATAACCTATCGTTGTTTTAAATGATCGTAACATTCCATATAAAATAGTTCAAATAATAAAAATTTATATATAAAATTTATTATATTCAAATGTCATTTAATTTGATAAAAAGATAATAACTATTATTTATTTACAAATATTTTACGAATTTTGATTTTCTGAATGTAATTCATAATTGATATAATTCTAGTATACTTTCAAAATGAAATTCCTAAATATTACCTCGTATTTAATATAATATTTGACAAGTTACAAAGCTTGGAAACACAAAATGTGATGGGGATTCTGAATTATTTATTTCAAGCAGAATTTTATCTTTTAATTGAATGAAAATAACTGTTAGTTTTCTTAATTAAAATAGTGTGAAAATCATCCAATTCAAAGAAAAGAAACAGTTTGATTGTTGTCAATGAGGACAAAGTCTGTGCAATATTAGCCGAATCTAATAAGATTTTTAAATTTATATTTTTAAAAGATTATCGAAATAAAAAAAATTAATTTGATGAAAAGGAAAAACAAAATCAAAAATAATGATATAAAATTTTTAATAAGTAAATTAAAAAAAACATTCAGGAATATAATAAAAATTTATTTTTATGGAAATTCATGAGCAAATGGACTTGAGATTAACACCTTCTGGCAAGGAGACTGGAATTTATCTCTGACGAACAGCAAACCTGTTAAGAATGTAGCAAATAAATACATAAATAAATAAAATAAATAAAAAGAATAAAAAATAATAAAAGCATAAATAAAAAATGAACAAAACATAATAAATAAATAAATAAAACATAATTTAAAAATATATGAAACATAAACTAAATTTCAAAAACAAAAGAAGCTAATTAAAACAAATAAAATGAGATTGTGAAAAAATTAATGTATTAAAGCCAAAATAAACTGCAAAATGTTCCTAAAATAAAAAAAAAGTCAAACATAATATTTTTGTTAAACGAAAATTTTATTCACATTCATTCATAACTAAGTCGAAAGATAAAACTCCTCAGCCAGAAATTTACAAAATAATTTTTACTACGATACATTTAGTTTAGTTATATTAACTTCTCATTTTAAAGCTATATCAAGGATATTTTGTTGTGGATCTGGCAATTTTGAACTATGGTCAGATGATGAGAGTGATAAGAGCCTTAACTACAAAAATTGAAATGGCGAAAACAATTAGAATTTCGCCAATATCTCGATTATGATCATAGATATAATATCCTTCTAGAAACTTCTTTGGCTTGTGGTAAGCGATACAAAATTCGAAACAGAGATATAAAAGAATAACCAATTCGAATGTAGAAATAGTATGAATTCGTTATTTGGAATATTGATTTTCAACTATTT
>JAOUZG010050060.1:306318-335458 GCA_026289955.1 Argiope argentata | reverse complement strand
CAAATTGTTATTATGTTGTTAAATGTTATTATGTTGATGAAATTTTGTTGTATGTTTGGAAATAAATATTTGCAATCAATTCGGCTTTGATTCTTTTTAAAGACAATGATAATTTTATTTTTTTTGGATGACCACATATATTCGTTATTTTCCCTCTTATATTTTAATTTAGAAGAGAATACTTCTTGCAATCGTCTAGAAAGTATACACAAAGAAGAAGAAATGATTTCAAGAATTGCAAAGGTTTTTAATAGTAAAAAGAACAGTAAACTTGAAGGTGGTGTTGAAACATTGTATATAAAAATCTAAATTTTTATTTGTAGTTCAACGTAAGTATCTTTTTATTCTGAAACTGTTTAGTAAATTCCAAATTCAACTGTTAGTAAATTCCAATTTCTTGGAAAGAATTCTTGAGAAAGGGGAAAGAAAACTTTTAAGAGTTTTGTAAGAATCCTTAAAAAAGATAAACTAAATGTAGAAACCAAATAGCATTGGAGAAGAAATTAAATTTTAACATTTAGAGCAACATAAAATATGTTTTATTGAAAATATATCTTTCATACTTTTGAGACAAAATCAACTCTCTTTTTTCAAAAAATATCTTTAGATAAATCGGTTCAATTTTTTTGGCCTCTGAAAAAAAAAATCTTAGAGAAAAAAAAAAATTTAAAATATATGCGAATTTTCCTGAAATAAGAAAAATTAAAAACCAATAGCCAAATACCAATAACCAAAGAAAATTTTTAATTTCATTGTTTTATCTAACTTAAAATATTTTTACTCCTCAGATGTATTTCGTACGACCTTTAAGGACAAACTTTATTCATTTTGTGTCCAATGTAGAAGCACACTAAAGCAACATTATAACCTTTAATTTACCTACTCAGACAGAACCAAGGAAGATCTAAAACTCGGAAATTTACTATATTTAGAAAGTTTAAAATGTCTTTTCTTTGTATATACCATATACTAATAAGTAAAATATACACCTACTAAAAAAATGCACGAAGAAGCAATCATCCGATTGCTCTGAAAATTCGTATACATGAGTGTTTTGACCAGATATGCAAATGATTATATTTTGGTGTCCAATGAATGAATAGTTTGATCTCCAGCACATCGGAACTGTGCATCCGGCAGATGTTTATAAGGAGCAGTTCTTCAACGGTTGTTAAAACTTTCGGTTTGATTGCGATTCAGATTACCTTTCAACAACTTTAAAAATGCCTCGCCTTAGGGTTCGTGCTCATTAAGAGCAACTGTCAGAGTTCGGCAGAGATCGTATCATTGGAATGAAAGAGGCCGGCTGGACAAATTGGAGAATCGTTCGTCATTTGAGTCGAAGCGATGCGGCGATTCAAAGATGCTGGCAAAGATGTGTGAAAAATAGCAGATTTCAGCGTCAGGATGGTAGCGGTTGCCCTAGGACCACAATAAATCGTGGAGATAAAGTGCTTGTCCGATCAGCTGTCACGGAGCCTTCTTCATCTCTATCAACCATCAGATGTTCAACTCAAACACCAGCGTCCACCATGACTATTTACAGAATGTTGAGACAGAGAAATCTATGTCCGCGTCGACTATTACACCACCTGCCGCTCACGCCTGCACACTGTAGATTCCGATTACAGTGGACATGCCTCGATCAAGTTAGAATGATGCCGACTGGGGATTTATACTCTTTAATGACGAATCCCGCTTCCAACTGTGTCCTGACGATCATCGAAGACGTGTTTGGAGACACCCAGGACAGAGGGGGGATCCTCTTTTCAATATTTCAGGCCACACCGGCCCTCAACAAGGCATTATGGTCTGGGGCGCCATTTTCTTTGATAGCCGGACCCCTTTCGTCGTCATTAGAGGCACAGTTACTGCATAGAGTGCGGCGATGACATTCTAAGACCTATTTTGGTACCGTTCCTTTTGCAGTACCCTCGGCTAGTTTTTCAGCAGAACAATGCAACACCACATACGGCACGTGTTGCTATGAGCTGTCTGCAAGATTCTCAAACACTTCCTTGGCCTTCCAGATCGCCCGATCTTTACCCCATCTAGCATGTCTGGGATATGATGGGAAGGCGATTGCATTTGCCAAGGAATGTTGATGGTCTTTTGACAGGAAATAGCACAGGAGACTATCCGGAAGCTTTATCGGTCTATGCCACGCCATGTGGCAACTTGTATTCATGTTAGGGGCGGGTCAAAACCTTATTGAACTTTTTACTGTTACTCTGCAATAAATTATTCAGTTGTTTTGAGATTTTAATCTTTTGCTATTCTGTAAATTTTCTTCCTGTCCATCAATTTACGTTTGAATCGGATAACTCCTTCTTGGCGTGTCGATTTTTTTTTGTTATAGTGTGTAAATGCATCAGTTATTTTTTTTAAAAAAAATTAAAAAAAAACTCATTTTTTAAAATCTTTTCGCTACCGACGAGATATCTCGTTTTCCGGATACTTCCAATAAAAGATTTCTGTAGATTAAAATTTGTCTCTTATGCCAATTTAGGTAGGTTGAACTTTCTAACACATATCTGAAGAATTCCTTTATTTATTTATCTATTTATCTATTTATTTATTTATTTCAACTGCAGATTTTAGACCACAAAAAAATCTGTAATTGGAAGTATCTGAAAGATGAGATATCTCGGCTGTAACGTTGAAAATCTTAAAATGGAATCTGAATTTTTATATGCAATTCAACATAGATTGGTTTTTCCCTACTCTTTTTTTATACTAATCTTATTTCTTACGCGTATATATATATGAAATTGTTTGCTTCTTTTTATGTCAGAGAAAATTCTCCGGAACTATTAGACTCTCAAACAAAATCAAAACTCATTATTAAACTAACACTAGATAATTTCCTTCCACTTAAAAGTCCTTTTATTTTCTTCAGACCCAGCTAAAACTTTTAGATTGATGTTGTTTATTAGATAAAACTTTATTATCGTCTCATCAAAGACAACAAAAACCTTTCCTTTCATCAGAAAACAAAATATCTGCTCTTCATTCTTTTTTTTCTTTTTTTTTTGTCTTCTCTCGAATGGCAACGTAAATAAGATAATTAGATATCGCTTGATCGTACATGCCGGGAACGTTAGATAGTTCTTTCGATCAAATCGATTATTGGATGTTAGTCCAGTCGGAATTTCTGTCATTTTTTACTCCTCGGACAAGAATAGAAAATTCCCCTGCCCAAAAGAAAACAAAATTCTTCTTCTTAACTTTCTGAATGGCTTGTACTCAATTTGTAGACGGAATTGATTACGTCTTTTTGGCAACGCGATTAATCATCGGGGCACGTGACAATGGTCCTTAAGGAAACAGAGATCTTTTTTTAACTCAGTTGCCTCTCAATGATCCATTGGTTTTTCTAGTTGGAACAGACGGTGACTTTACGTGAATGAAATTGGACGAGTATGGCATGACTCGTTTTATTATTATAGACTTGATTTTTGTAATGATATTATTATTTTTGTCTACATAAGGCGATAATAATAGCAAAATGTAAATATAAATAAAAAGATTCAAATGAAATCTGCTATGCATATTTAAATCTATCATGTCAGAACCTCATTTCTTAAACGGCCAAGTACCACGTGCTCGTGCAAGTTAAATGATGGAATCTAATAAAAGTGTATTAGTTATATTCGGGAATGGTATGTAATGGAGAACAGGGCATTGTTCTATGAAATAATAGAAAGGGTTGAGTAAAAAGTAATCGAACTTGTTGTATATTTTGTTGTTGTGGGAAAAAAATTTCGGTGAAAAACATGTTATTTGTCAGAATTTGATTTTGAATCAGGAACATATATTTATATTCGAGATTTAGTCCTTAAATGTTCTTTCAAACCAACAAAGATCTACCATTATATGTACTTGCAGTTATTAAAAATTCTATTTATTTATTAAATAATTTCAAATAAATTATAATTAATTGATAACTTCTTTAATAACAAATAAAACTTAATTAAATAAGATTAAAATGAAATCTGCTATGCATATTTCAATGTGTCATGCCAGAACATAATTTCTTGAATAACCAAGCATCACGTGCTCACAGAAGTTAAATTATATACTTATTCATTTTAATTGGTTCATTGAATGAGTCACTTTAGTATTCCAAACGATCATAAAAAACTTTGTATCGCATTTATTGTTTTTAAAAAAATATCCCATTTCCTATTTATTTCAATTTATTTAACCAAGTGCTCAAAATGACCTTTTTCTAGGTTTTATTTGCTGTAGTCATTGACTTATTTTTTTTTAATCAGAACTTTTGTAAATGCAAATGGCAACCCTTTATTAAAAGCTGATTTTTTGAGATGCTCGCGCAGAAAATAAAATTTCTATGTTTCACCTATGGATTTTCTTCTCCTCTCAACCTCATCTCAAAAACAATATCATATTCTGACATGATAATAATTTAGTCAGTGACTTGAGTTTTAGAAATGTGGGTTTGTTTGGCCTAGTCAGTTTATAGTGGTCTAAAAATAGTCATATCTTATATCAATATTTGGTGATCCAATCTTATATCAATATTTGGTGATTTTATCTTTATAATCATTTAAACAATCTATGCTCGTTCAGAGAATAAAATTTCTATGTTTCGCCTACGGATTTTTTTTGACGCCAAAAACCTCATCCCCAAAATAATATCGTATTCTGACAGGATAATAATTTTAGGGACATGATTTTTAAAAATGTGGGTTTGCTTGGCCTAGTCAGTTTATTGTGGTCTAAAAATAGCCATTTCTTCTATCAATATTTGGTGATCAATTTTATTTTGATAATAATTTAAACTGTTTCTAAAAACCTTCCCTGAAGTAATATGAAAATGCTACGAGTTGTTCTCAAATAGCTTGAACTGAAGAATTCTTTTCTAATAATTTTTATCATATTTTACTAAACAAAATCCACACCCTGTAACAGCAAACAATACCGTAAAATTAAAACCAGTCTTAAAATATTTTAATCTGTAATATTGAGCGCATTAACTAGTATGTAACTAACTTATCTCATGCCTAAATGATCCAGATATGCAATCTTGATAGTTAACTTTTACTTTTTTAAAGTAGCGGTTTCGGATTGAATGAATTATACTTGAGGACAGTACAAACAAATTTATTTACAGGATGACGTGATAAAGTAAAACTTCAGATAAACACAATCCAGCAATCAACAATCACTTACAGCGTAAAAGCAAGCCTCACGCACAATAAACACATAATGCAAAACAGCTATCGTATAGCACAGCAAACAGTAAGTCACAGCGAGCTCAATAACACAACGTTATCAGCAAACGCAAACACAGCTCACTAGTAATCCACTATTTTCCTTCTCTTCCGAGAGGATAAATGCTAACAAGATCACTCCAACTCCATCTTACGGCAACCCGTCCCATATATAGCCGAGCATGCCCGCGCGGGAATTCGTGAAAGGCTCAGACTATTCCTTTCGCTAAACAAACCCGGCTGGCGCCAAGCTCCACGCCAAACTACGCCAACCTTGTTGATCCTGTACGGAGCTCACCCACTCGTAACAATATTAATACAAGAATTAATCTCAAAGTTCTTAAACCAAATTATTATTAACTGATGCCTTCATATTATAATAAACAGTCTCCTGTCATGAAAATAAACATTTGCAGACACTTCATATAAATCTTAATATCTTTCATCTTAAGACAAATACGAAGGGCAAAATAGATATTACATCCCCGATGGAAAATGGCGCTCTCTGTAAAATACATTCTGTGCAGCTATAAGTGGTAAATATATCATACTATTAAATTCTAATTAATACAGTTAATTCAATCAAAATTTATTCAGTCCGTTCGGAAATTATCATGTCTGACTGACGCCAAACTATGATTTTCTGGATCGCCAACACCTGACGCGGTACCGATTAATTTCAAATTAAGGGGTATGTACCCCATGGATTATTAGATTCCCATTAGAACTCAAATTAATTTTCACTATCTCAACCAAACTAGTATCTATAATTCTAACAGATTTCTTTTATCAGTGGATATATGGAATATTTTTCCTCACTAATTTTAAGTCAAGAACCAGATAAATATCACTTACCTAAATATATATTTTTTTTAATTTAGAAATTGCGAAATTTCAACATTTAAGCTCTATGGAACTCTCTTAATGGAATCATCAATTCGGTATCTCGTTTCATTTTTTTTATTTTCATCAACCTATTAATGATTGGTTAATTGATTAATTATTGTAGATTGCTAAAATACCTAGAATTTGCTGATCGCACTAAATTCAACAAGTCTCAACCGACAATGAGCTGACGATCTGTCACTAGCAAGTGGTCAGTTTTGCTTCGGATTCCTTTAATAGAAAATTGCCTTCTATATCCTTCAAGAGCTTATTTGCTAATGTCCTGCCACAGGGGTGGTCCGTCTTTCCCGTGATTTGGATGTCCTGAGTTTTAGTACCGGTACGGTTATGATTGTTCTTCATCTGTTCTGTTTGCACTAGACATCTACAAAAGAAATATTCACCAGAAGTTCTTATTTACTGTCGTACCAATGTCCTGGTACATTATTAGGGTTTCTTCCCCATGATCTGAGGGTCCTGGGCTTGAGTCCTGGTTTGAGAATGGTTGTTCTACATCCGTCATGTCTGCATTAGAAGTCTACAAAAGAAATTTGCACCAGAAGTTCTTAGCTACTGTCGTACCAATGTTCTGGCACATCATTAGCACCTTTTTCCCAAGATCTGGGTGTCCTGGGCTTCAATCTCTGTTCTGGCGTGATTGTTCTACATCTGTTATGTCTGTGTGAATGTACCATATGCAAAAAGAACTGTGCAAGCGAATGTGATGCGTGAGTAGCTAAGACGTACTCTTGGTCCTACTAGGAACTACTTAAAACAAGAAACGCACCCATGTCTAAAAATCAGCAATCCATGTCCATGGTAGTTGCCATTAGACACAACAACAATATCGTATATAGCTGATTAATAGACTCAAGAAGAGTCTAAAAAATGGTAATAATAACTTAATTTACAATCTTTAAGCATTTAGAAATAAAAGAGCATTTAGCCTTTAGATGTAATGTGATGCGTGAGTAGCTAAGACGTACTTTTGTTCTTACTTAGCACTACTTCAAACAAGAGACAAACCCATGGCTAAATATTAGCGATCTTGTCCATGATAGTTGCCATTAGAAACAACAGCAATACCTTATAAAGATGATTAACAGAGTCAAGAAGAGTTCAGAAAAATGGTAATAATATCTTTATTTACAATCTTTAAGCATTTAGAAATAAAAGAGCATTTAGCCTTTAGATGTAATGTGATGCGTGAGTAGCTAAGACGTATTTTTGTTCTTACTTAGCACTACTTCAAACAAGAGACAAACCCATGGCTAAATATTAGCGATCTTGCCCATCGTAGATGCCATTAGAAATAATAACAATACCTTATAAAGCTGATTAACAGACTCAAGAAGTGCCCCGAAAGATGGTAATAATAACTTTACTTACATTCTTTAAGCATTTAGAAGAATAAGACAGCAGAAAATTCATCAAAGTAATCCAGTAATAAAGCAAAATATATCCACGGATAACCCATAGATAATTTTAAAAAAATCAGCGATTGTACAAATAAAAGCAGGTGACCAAAGAATCCTAAATCAAAATAACACACATCTGACGACATAATACCAAAATTTACAAACACGTACTGTTGTTGGAACTCGTAAAGAAGTTTTCACTCCGTTCTGTCGCATTGTTTTCCGAGACAGCGAGGTTTAATTTAATGAGGTATTTATTTCCAAGACAATGCTCTATTTCGTTTTCGCAACATTTAATTTAATCAATGTAATTCGAATCCGCTTTCGTTTGGTTGGCTCACTCGTGCTTTAATTAGATAACATTCCTGACAAAGAATCTGAAAAATTGCCCGACGGCAAAATGGCAACTCGGTCGGTTTTCAGATGCCAAGGTTGATCCCTTTTTTGTGGCATTCAGAGAAAAAAAAACTAGTTGATTTATTATCTAGAAAAGGAATTTTATGTGGATCAGGAAAATTGTGGAGAATCTCTAACATTTAAAATTATTTATGAATCGTCAAATCAAATAGTTGATAGTTTGAATCAAGTTAATAAACTAGTGGATTTATTATCTTGACAGGTATGGATCATGAAAATGGTGGTTATTCTCTACCGTTTTAAATTATGTATGAATCGTCAAATCAAATAATTTGTTCATTTATTATCTTGACAGGTATTTTATGTGGATCATGAAAATTGTGCTGATTCTCTACCATTTAAAATTATTTATGAATCGTCAAATCAAATAGTTGATAGTTTGAATCAAGTTAGTAAAATAGTGGATTTATTATCTTGACAGGTATTTTATTTGGATCATGAAAATTGTGCTGATTCTCTACCATTTAAAATTATTTATAAATCGTCAAATCAAATAGTTGATAGTTTGAATCAAGTTAATAAAATAGTGGATTTATTATCTTGACAGGTATTTTATGTTGATCATGAAAATTGTGCTGATTCTCTACCATTTGAAATTATTTATGAATCGTCAAATCAAATACTTGATGGTTTGAATCAAGTTAATAAAATAGTGGATTTATTATCTTGACAGGTATATTATGTGGATAATTAAAATTGTGGAGATTCTCTACCATTTAAAATTATTTATGAATTGTCAAATCAAATAGTTGATATTTTGAATCAAGTTAATAAACTAGTGGATTTATTATCTGGACAGGTAATTTATGTAAATTATAAAAATTGTGGAGATTCTCTACCAAGTAAAATTATTTATGAATCGTCAAATCAAATAGTTGATAGTATGAATCAAGTTAATAAAATAGTGCATTCATTATCTTGACAGGTATTTTATGTGAATCATGAAAGCTGTGGAGATTCTCTACCATTTAAAATTATTCATGAATAGTCAAATCAAATAGTTGATAGTTTGAATCAAGTTAATAAATTAGTGGATTTATTATCTTGACAGGTATTTTATATGGATCATGAAAATTATGGTGATTCTCTACCATTTAAAATTATGAATGAATCATCAAATCAAATAGTTGATAGTTTGAATCAAGTTAATAAACTAGTGGATTTATTATCTTGACAGGTATTTTATGTGTATCAATAAAATTGAGGAGATTCTCTGCCATTTCAAATTTTTTATGAACCGTCTAATCAAATTATTTGTTCTTATTATCATTCAAGTGTATATCCATTTGAATTATTTTAAATTAAATTAATTCCAAAACTTTAATTGTCTCAATAAAAGAAATTTTTAGCTTATGTATCTGGATAATAATGTTAACGATCTATAGCTAATCGAAATATTAAGATAGATCATCAATGTATTCTGATTTTTCAGAATATAGTTTAACCCTACAGCTGCTGGTCTCATGATCGACACAGGTAGGCAATCTGTCTATTTTTTTTATTTCATCATGCGTTTTTCGTAGCTTAAAGTGTTTATTTTTATGCTTACAGTTTTATATCATATTATCAGCATAATGCTACACACTTGTAAATTTGTTTTCCAATACCATTAGTTAAACCACTGAAAATATAATTTTACTATCAGCTCTGTAAAGCTATAAATTTGGCAACCATTTGTCTACTTGTTGACCAATTTGGCAACATAACAGATATTAATGGAAGCTTCGAGAAATTTAACGATTCAACCAATAGAAGCATTGTATAGAGCTCAAGCGAGTGCTAAACTGAGTTGTATGCTTATTCCTGTAGCTATTGTGGAAGCAGCATGTGGAGTAGCCAGTTAAATGGTATGAGTCGACATTTGGATACAGCTAAAGCGAGAAGACAGTGTAGAATTTCAACCGTTTGGAGAGATCATAGAGGGAAGCTTTGATGATCCCCTCTCCTGCAGAACTATATCTCGCTATTTTGTGTGCTGTAGTCTATTTCTACTTGTTGGTTACATTCTACTATGCTTCTGTGTGTTCTTCTGGGCTGTATATATTGGTCGTCTTTATATTTGTGTCTTAGTGCCGAATAAATGCCGGTGTGGTTTTTACAGAAACCTGCTGATAGTCTTCAAGCCATATACCCTCTACAAGCAAACCCCTGCAATTTTGCGTACTTAATTATAATATTGGAATCCATAACAATATAATAGTGCCCCTTATGTTTAACAAAAATATTTGAACTTATTTGGAAATAACGCATCTAAATAGTGATTTAAAAATAATTATGCAATAAGGTTAGTCATTCAGAAAACAGAATAATTATATCGAAATGCAATTCAGAACAAAATTAAATATCTTTTGAATTCAAAATACTATAGGAAACAAATTTAAAATATCCGAACATAACAGAATTCAGGGATGCAAAACAAATAATAGCAAAAAGAGATAATTAATATCTACCATGTTTTTGCAGTTTTGAGCCTGAAAATATTTCAAACTCATTTTAATCTCTACTCAAAATATCACAACACCTAGTTACTCAATGTATATAACTGAAATAACCAGTCAGACATTTTAATATTAATTTTTAATCATGGTGTAGTTTTATACGATATTTAAAGAGACATTTTATTTGTTACGGATTAGTTTATAAATTGGTTTAAAAAATTACGATAGCGAGCACCTAAATAAAGAAAATAGAAATTATTTATCATAAATTTCAAGTTATCATGTGAGAATATTATTTTTTTAAATAATTTATTATCTGTCTTATATTTGTTATTACCCAGTTTAAACCAGTTTCCAATAATCAAGTGGCTATTAAGATATTCATGGTTAAATATTTAGTCAAACGATGGGTTGTTTTTTTTTTTTTCATCTCAAAATACGCCAAGGCCAGCAGCTTTATTTCCAGGCTAGCATCTTTTTTTTTCTTTCGAAAATACGTTTTAAACTCAAAATGCAATGATTTCATAACTAATGTATTGCGCAGTCATTCATTTTTAAAATCCGATGGTGTATTAATTAATTTATTTAATTTCAAAGTTTTCGAGATCCTTAACTTTTTTTTGCTTGCTAAGAAATTCCAAATAAATGTTTTAAAAAAAAGCACATACTTGCGCGACGACTTGTAACTTTTTGTTGCGATAAGTTGCCAAATATGGCAGCATTCTTTATCTTTATTATAACATTAAAAGCAAAAATTTAAGTACCACAAGTGATAAATCACCAATTTTTTGCTCATGCATATGTAAGCTTCAAAAATTCCAAACCAAAAATCATGATCTAACATGCTACTTCTACAACCACATGGTGTCACTTATAAATTATGAAATCTAAAACGTCACTGGATAAAGGCTACGTATTTTATGTCCCACCGGCTTTCTGACACAGAGGTAGCGTGTCTTGCTTGTGATATGGGCGTCGGGGGTTCGAATCACGGTTTGGGCATGTTTGTTTTTCTATGTGCTATCTGTGAGATGAGAGACTTCCCCCCTGTAAAAAGAGGCTGTGCTAGCAAATGTGATGAGTGTGTAGCAACAGTCGTACGCTTGGCCCTAGTTGGCGCTACTTGAAACAAGATACAATAATTTCGCTTAAAATCAACTGATGTATCAGCGGAACTTGTATATGCCATGTCGTAAGTAACAAAAACAACATTTATGTTCCGACTCATCCCTGTTGATTGTACTTTAGACTTACCAAATAAATCTACTGTGTATTAAGAAAACATGCCAGGTTGTAAATGCAATACCGAACTCAGTTCATGGGCATACCCGTAGAATAAGATATATAATTGTTACAGAAGAAGATTAATATGGACAAATAAATTCCACTTCTACGCAGAATCCATTTAATAAATTGCCTGCAATAATCATATTACATGGAACCTTTCTCAGAATGCACTCTGCCAAAATTCATAAAAGAAGTATTAGAACTTAGATGAAATGGTTGTGTTGCTTTCCAAGACAACAGGATTTAATTTAAGAAAATATTTATCTCCTTAAAGATTCTCTATTTCTCTTTCGTAACATTTAATGTTTGATTATGCTGCATTCAATCGCTTTTTTCAAGCTTCGATTGTAAATTTATCATGTAAGAAGATATAAAATTTTATATTTTACGAACTCAAGATCTAATGACATATATAAATATATGTCCATAGCAAATAAAACTATGTAGTATCCTAATATACCAATAAATATGTTTCAGTTATATCAAAGGTCAATTAGTTTCATGATGAAGGTCATTATTGCAACGAGGGAACCAAATTGACGATGTCAATAAGAACTTCATTTTCTACAACAAAATGAAGCCACTGTAATGCAAAAATCCCCGAAGGTATAGATTTTAAGAACTCAAAAAGTAATTATATAAATAAATACATGATTGTAGCAAATAAAGCAGTGCAGTACTCTAGTATATCAAGAAATATGTTTCAGCAAAAAAAAGGTCAATTATTGTCATGATGAAGGTCATTATTGCAACGAGGGAACCAAATTGAAGACGGCAATAAGAACCTCATTTTATACAACAAAATGAAGCCACTGTAATACAAAAATCCCGGAAGATTTAGATTTTACGAACCCAAAAGCTAATTATATAAGTAAATACATGATTGTAGCAAATAAAGCAATGTAGTGTACTCTAATATGTCAAGAACTGCTGAAAAAAAGGTCAATTATTGTTATGGTTAAGGTCAATATTGCAACGTGGGAGCCAAATTAAAGATAAAAATAAGAACCCCATCGTCTATAACAAAATGTAGCCACTGTAACACAAAATCCCTGAAGATTTATATTTTACTAACACAAAAATTATTCGCATAAGTAAATGCATATACGTAGCAAATAAAGCAAGGTAGTGCTCTAATATATCAAGAAATATTTTTCAGCTGTACAAAGGTCAATTATTGTCATCATGAAGGTCAACATTGCAACGAGGGACCCAAACTGAAGATAGCAATAAGAATCCAATCTTCAACAACAGAAAGAAGTTACTGTAACATAAAATTCTTGAAGATTTACATTTTACGAACCCAAAAACAAATTTCATAAGTAATTAAAACAATGTAGTATTTTAATATAACAAGAAATATTTTTCAGCTATATCAAAGGTCAATTATTGTTACGATGAGGGTCAGTATTGCAAACAGGGAACCAAATTGAAGATAACATTTAGAACCCCAACTTCTACAACAAAATGAAGCCACTGCAACACAGAAATCCCTGAAGATTTACATTTTACGAACCCAAAAACTAATTACATATTAAAATATATGTTCGTATCAATTTAAACAATATACTACTCTAATATAACAAGAAATATTTTTCAGCTGTACAAACGGTCAATTATTGTCGTGATGAACCCCATCTTCTAGAATCAAATGAAGCTACCTTAACACAAAAATACTCGAAGATTTATACTTTACGAACCGAAAAACTAATTATATATTAAAATATATGTTCGTATCAAAAAACAAACATTGTACTACTTTAATATACCAAGAAATATGTTTCAGCTATATCAAAGGTCAATTATTGTCATGATGAAGGTCAGTATTACAAAGAGGAAACCAAATTAAGATAGAAGTAAGAACCCCATCTTCTACAACAAAATGAATCCCCTGTAAAACAAACTCCCTGAAGATTTATATTTCACGAACCCAAAAAATAATCACATATTTAAATATATGTTCGTAGCAAAAAAAATGCAATGCTCTAATATACAAAAAAATATATTTCAGTTATATCAAAGGTCAATTATTGCCATGATGAAGGTCACTATTGCAAGGAGAGAACCAAATTGAAGATAGCAATAAGAACCCTATCTTCTGCAACAAAATGAAGCACCTGTAACACAAAATCCCTAAAGATTTACATTTTACGAATCCAAAAATTAACTATATAAGTAAATACATGTTCGTAGCAAATAAAACAATGTAGTACTCTAATATAACAAGAAATATGTTTCAGCTATATCAAAGGTCAATTATTGTCATGATGAAGGTCAATATTGTAACGAGGGAACCAAATTGAAAATAAATAAGAACCCCATGTTCTACAACAAAAAGAAGCTATTGTAACATAAAATCCTTGAAGATTTACATTTTACCAACCCAAGAACTAATTTCAATAATTAAAACATATTATTCTAATATATCAAGACATATTTTTCAACTATGGCATAGGTATACTCCGTCCCGGCCAAAGCCATTCGAATATAACGGTGAGCCTCCGCAAATCAACCCCCACTGAACACCGAAGTGCACGTTAATCAGCTGAATTTCAATAAAATTTAATTCAAAGAACCAGATCGGAAAAAGAAACGAATTTTAGTTCTCAAAAAGTGTCACCTTGTCTCCAAGTACAGTAATTATCAAACCTTTTAACAATTATTAGAGGAACATAAAAATGTGAACAACGTTAACTAAGAAGATGCTGTTAAAAAGAAAAAGTATAAAACAACTATATACAAAGTAAGCTCTTCGTAACCTAAAAGCAAATAACATATATACAAAATATAGTTTCTATATACAATATATATGTAAGAGAACTAATGTCAAAGCAAAGAGTAAGTTCAATCGTGTTCCATGGATTCCAACTGCATAAGATTATTAATAATTTCGAAAGCAGATATTTTTATATTTTTCAACTATATCAAAGGTCAGTTATTATCATAATGAAGGTCAGTATTGAATCGACGAAACCAAGTTGAAGAACCTCATCTTCTACAACAAAATGAAGCCACTGTAGCACAAAATCCCTGAAGATTTATATTTTACGAACCCCAAAACTAATTACATCAGTAAATACATGCTCGTAGTAAACAAAACAATGGATAGTTATGTTTACTAACACTAATTAAACATCAAGATTTAAGTATCAACAGAAACTTCAGAGAAAACTCACAGCAATAAAACGAGATACCAAACACATACAAGCATGAAAATTCGCCATGGAGACCTAAATCATAGTGATGTACATCCGATGTAATAAATTTACTACAACAGCGCAATAAATGCGGCTTTCCTGAGGAATTTTCCTGTTGAAATTCATAAAAGCGGCGGAAAAGACTGTTGCATTGTTTTCTGAAGCTGTGGGATTTAATTTAACGAGGTATTTATCTTTCAGACGGCGATCTATTTCCGTTTCGTAACATTTAATTTAATCAGAGCAATTTGAATCTACTATTATTACGTTAAGCTCGCAGTCTCTCGTTTTAATTAAATAACTCTCTTAACGAAGATTCGGAAAAATTGCTTCTGGTGTTTTATGTTGCAGTGGTTGTTTAGTTGATTCTATCATGGGGATGTTAATTCAGAAATAGCAGAAAAAGGATGTACTTTACATTCTATAATTATTTAGCGCTTTGCTAACCTTTTTGCACTTATAGAATTTATTTAACATAGATAGACCATACATATATATGGACTGTAGCGTGAATTGATCATAATGTCAGTTTTAGAGAGAAAGCAAAGGTTCATGACAGAACAAGCGTGATCTATTCCTCGAGTTTATTAAATAAGCAAAGGAGAAAGGAAAAAATGATGATTTATGTATTATAACATACATATTTTGTTCAGTCAAGTAATTAATAAAAATATGTCTCTTTTACAAACTTTACCTTACATGTATGGTATGATGGTTGATACATTATATAGATAGACCATAGATATCTATGGACTGTAACCTGAATTTCATATGATATCAGTTTTGGAAACAAACAAAGGTTCTGGACAAAACAAATGTGACAAACTCTTAAAGTTAATTAACTAAACAAAAGATAAATAATAAAAAATGACGGTGTATATATGATACCATACAAATTTCGGTGCCTGAAGTAATCACAAAAATATATCTTTTTCAAAAACTTTACCTTACATGGATGGTATGATGGTTGATACATTACATAGATAGACCATTGATATCTATGGACTGTAGCATAAATTGATCATGATGTCAGCTTCAGAAACAAAACAAAGTTTCGGGACAAAACAAACTTAACCTTTTCTTAAAGCTAATAACTAAACAAAGGATAAAGAATTTAAAAAATGATGTTGTATATACGATACCATAAAAACTTTGGTTCCTGAGGTAAATTACAAAAAATGTTTTTCTCTTTCAAAAACTTTATCACATATAGATAGTATGATGGCTGATGCATTATATATATAAACCATAGATAGATATGGACTTTGGCGTGAATTGATAATAATGTCAATTTTGGAAACAAAGGTTCGTGACAGAACAAACGTGACCTATTCTTAAAGTTAATTAATTACACAAAGGATAAAGAACAAAAAATTGAAGGTGTATATATTATGCCATGAAAAATTTGGTCCCTGAAGTAATTAGAAAAAATATGTCTGTTTCAAAAAATGTACCTTACAAAGATGGTCAAAGAGTAATCGCCAAATGCGGTTAATATTAAAGTTTAAAAGGTTTTTCATATAAGTATTGCCACCTTTAAATATCAATTTTCAATAAATCCTTAAGTCATACATAAAATTAAAATATAATTACTATCGAAATTAACAGAACTAGTTTAGATTCTTGAGATCAGATCGACATCGGATAAATCACCAGTAAATTAAACAAACAACTAAGAATGATGTCACCAAAACCTTCAAAGAGAACATATACAGAGCTTTTTAGTAATAAAATTCATCAGACTTCCAATTCCTTTTTATTAATTCCGGAGTCATCTACATCCTATTAACCAGCCAACTTAAATACCGCCAATCGCAAGCTAAAATCACCAAACGGTTAAAAAAAAGAGGATGAATAGTTTTGTTTGTTAGTTTACTAACTCAGAAACAAATGCCCCTACTAATAGATTTGGTTGACTGCGAAAGAACGATTTTCCCAGGACCCGTGAAGACCACGATCCGTGACTCCGACTTAATCCGTCCATACCGGGAGATTAACATTGCCGTGGCAGAAAATTCCTAAGAAGGCACTTTCACGAATGCCTGCACCGACTCCAGAGGACAGGGTCATCCCAAGATTAGCTCACCACCGAACTTCATCACATCAACCCCTCCACCCCCTCGGCCTGTGCATGAAGGAAGGTGCCAGAAATTTATGGGCGGTAGATAAGGGGAACGGCCCGCCCTAAATCATCGTGATCTACGGTTCCAAGAAGAATGAACACAAATTGTTCCACAAATAACATTACACGTCGCTGCCTAATGTGCAACTCTTTACTCAAGGAGGTCTGGCTTATTTGGTTAGAAGGCACTCCCTCAACCCCTTAAATCTTCCGGTCAGATGGTAGATTGGAAATAATGGCACCTGGAGAGTGATTGGACTATTGTTAGAAGGTAAAATAGCGATGTTTGGGTTTCCCTTCGAATTAATTGGAGGGAGATTTACGATCTGCTGGAGATGGGATTAATGATGGCAAGAATTTTGGAGCGAGCGACGTTTCTGGAAAGTGAGTCGGGTTGCTTAATAGTCCCAATTTAACTCTTCTCTCTCTCCCCTTTTAAGAACGAGGAAGATTATGCAATGAAAGAATGATAAGTGATGGGTCTTGGAAGGTATCTTCTCGTTATTCCGTATTTCATAACTCTTCGTTTTACCGTTTGATGAAAATTTCCCATTGCGAGGGATTAGGGATTTTATCCTCAAGAAGCGGAACCGTTGTGCTTTTCTTTGATGCCTCCGACTGAATCGTTTGTTAAAATGATCAACAGTTTAAGCACAACTTATCTGATCATCAATTTATAATACTCTCTTTTGGCTATCTAATGCTTCGCCGAAGTGATTGGTTGTATTTAAGCTCAATCGCTGTAGATGTAGCTTTATTTCTTGATTGAGAAGGATTTTATTCTAAAGTAGTGGAGACATGTTTGTTTTTGAAGCATCCAACTCAAACATTTGTTTAAAATTATCAACAGTTTAAAAACAACTAATCTAATCAACAGTTTATAATACTCTCTTGTGGCTATCTAATGCTTCGCCGGGATGATTGGTTGTACTTAATATAAGTTCAATCATTTTAGTTGTAGCTTTATATCCTAGATTGAAAAGAATTTTATTCTCAAGTAATGGAGGCATTATACTTATTTTTGATCTCAAATGCAATAATTTGTTTAAAATGATCAACAGCTTATGCACAACTTATGTAATCATCAATTTATAATACTCTCTTGTAGCGATGAAATGTTTTTCTGGGATGATTGGTTGTATTTAATTTAAGCTCAATCATTTTAGATGTAGTTTCATATCTTTTATTGAGAAATATTTTATTCTTAAGTAGTGAGTCATTTTGTTTGTTTTTGATGCTTCCGAATGAATCGTTTGTTAAAATGACCAGCAGTTTAAGCACAACATATCTCATTGATTTTTAGTACTCTCTTTAGGCGATCTTATGTTTATCTGGGATAGTGGGTTGTATTTAATTCAAGCTCAATCATTTTAAATATAGCTTTGTTCCTTGATTCAGAAGAATTTTATTCTCAAGTGGTGGATACATGTGTTTTTTTATGCCTCCGACTGAATCGTTTGTTTAAAATGATCAACAGTTTAAGCACAACATTTTTAATACTCACTTTTAACGATCTAATGTTTCGCCAAGATAATTGGTTGTATTTAATTTAAAGTCAATCATTTTAGATGTAGCTTTATATCCTAGATTGAGAAGATTTTTTTTCAAGTAATGGAGACGTTGTATTAGTTTTTGTAGCCTCCAACTGAATCGATTGATTAAAATCATCAACAGTTTAAACATAACATATTTAATTGATTTTTTTATACTTTCTTTTAGAGATCTTATGTTTTGCCGGGATTATTGGTTGTATTTAATTTAAGCACAATCATTTTAGATGTAGCTTTGTTCCTTGATTCAGAATTTTTTTTCTCTAGTAGTGGAGCCGTTGTGCTTGTTTTTGAAGCCTAAAATTGCATCGCTTGTTTAAAATAATCAACAGTTTAAATAAAATTTATCTAATCATCAATTTTTGCTACTCTCTTTTGGTGATCTAATGTTTCGCCAGGATGATTGGTTGTATTTAATTTAATCTTAATCGTTTTCCATGTAGCGTTATATCCTTGATTGAGAAGAATTTTATTCTAAAGTAGTGGAAACGGTGTGTTTGTTTTTGATGCCTCCGACTGAGTTGTTTGTTTAAAATGATCAACAGTTTAAGGACAACTTATCTGAACATCAATTTATAGTACTCTCTCGTGGCGATCTAATGTTTCGCCGGGATGATCGGTTGTATTTAATTTAATTTTAATCGTTTTAGATGTAGCTTTTTATTCTTAATTGAGAAGGATTTTATTCTCAAGTAGACATGGGTGTTTTTGAATCCTTCAATTGAATCATTTCTTTAAAATAATTAACTGTTTAAGTACAAATTATCTAATCATTAATTTATAATATTCTCTTGAGATGATCAAACTTTTCACTGGGATGATTGGTTGCATTTAATTTAACCTTTTATTACCAATTTATTTATTATCAAGTAGTAGAGCCCTTATGTTTCTGTAGTCTCCAACAGAATCGTTTGTTTAAAATGATCAACAGTTAAAGTACAATTTCTCTGATCATCAATTTATAATACTCTCTTTTGGCAATCAAATTTTTCTTCAGGATGATTGGCTGCATTTAATTCAAAATCGATCGTTTTTAATGTAGCTTTATATCCTAGATTGGGATCAAGTAGTGGATCAAGTAGTGGAGACATTGGGTTTGTTTTTGTGCTCCAATGCAATAATTTGTTTAAAATGATCAACAGTTTATGCACAGCTTATCTAATCATCAATTTATAATACTTTCTTGTGGCGATCAAATGTTTCAGCGATATGATTGGTTGTATTTAATTTAATCTTAATCGTTTTCGATGAAGCTTTATATCTTTCGTTAAGAAGAATTTTTTTCCCTAATAGTGGAGCCGATGTGCTTGTTTTTGAAGAATCAAATTGTATCGCTTGTTTAAAATAATCAACGGTTTAAGTAAAATTTATCTAATCATCAATTTATAATACTCTCTTTTGACGGTCAGATTTTTAGCCAGGAGGATTGGTTATATTTTATTTAAGCTAAATCATTTTAGATGTAGCTTTTTATCCTTGATTGAGCGGCATTTTATTCTAAAGTAGTAAATACGGCGTATTTGTTTTTGAAGTCACCAAATGAATAATTTGTTTAAAATGATAAAACATTTTAAACATAACTTATCTGATCATCAATTTATATTACTTTCTTTTGGCGATTAACTGTTTCGCCAAGATTATTGGCCTCATTTTATTTAAGCTAAATCATTTTAAATGTATTTTTATATCCATGATTCCTCCGAGATGGTGGACATAAAATCCACTTTAATAGTCATAAATATAGGAAGCTCATTATATATAAGAACCGCACTAATGAAGATTTAACTTTCTGGCATGCTAGAAATATTAAATGTCTCATTTCTTATGTGTTTTTTATCTCAAGCACCTATAAATACTAGAAGTATGTCAAACGATCCAAAAAGAACTTTGAATCGCATTAATTTTCCAAAAAACATCACATTTTCCATTTATTTCATTTCATATAAACACGTGCTAAAAATGACATTTTTCTAGGTTTTGTTTGCGGTAGTAATTTACCTTTTTTTCATAAGACCTTTTGTAAATGCGATGGCAGCAAGTTATTATGAGCTGATTTTTTTGAAATGCTCATGCTGGTAATAAAATTTTTATTTTTCGCCTACGGATTTGAGTCTACCTCATTTCCAAAATGATATCATGTTCTGACATGATAACAAGCTACACGTAAACAGTCAAGATGAAAAATCAATTAGCAATATTAACAAACGATTTTTCAGTCTTTATTAGAAAAGTTAAGTGATTAATTCTAAAATTTGAGAATAAATTTTAACAATAAAGGGTTCAAATTAAACTAATTTAATTAAATGATTCCAAACAAAAAAACACACCCTTTCTAGAAGATAAATCTCGAGTAAAATTAAATCTTGTTTTCGCCAAAATCAATGCAACTGTTGATATGGTACTAAATAATTTCCGTTATTAGTTTCTACATTAATATTTGATATAATACGCTTGGTGTAGCAAATCACGTCTGGTAATTATTTAGAACTAAAATTTTTGAATCCGTTGTCATCCTTTGTGGTAAGTAAAGACTTAGTTGCACCTTTTATTGTTGAATGGTTTCTCTGAATTTTCTGTTGGCATTTGCTGCTAGAGGCTTAATAAATACAAGTGAATAGACCACTTTCATCATTTTGGGCTTAACAAGAGTGTGTTTATCTGTGCGTACTTAAAATGAGGGTATATTCCAGTAAATCTGTGTGCTGAGGCATTAAAAGGAACACAAATTGTGGGGTTTCCCGGGTTTTGATGCCCTTTAGGGTTGTTAGAAAAGATAACAGACTGAAATCATAAGTTTTGGCGTAATTGTGGTAAATGTAAAGTCAAATATGACATGGTGAAAATGTTTATAATTGCGAACCTATTCCGAATAAATTAAAATTTTATAACATTTTAAAGAATTAAAATCATTATGAAAGAATACAGATTTTATAAAACAACAAAAATTATTTAAAATTAAGGAGCAAGCTTCATCCTTACAAGAATGTGAATTATCAGTGTGTTCGAAAAAAATGCATATTCCAGTAAATCTGTTTGGCGAGGCTTAAAAAGAAGAAAAAAAAACATTTTATGGTTTCCCGGACTTAGACAAATTTTAGGGTTGCTAGAAAAAATAACAGAGTGGAATCATATGTTTGGCACAATTGTGGAAAATGTAAATCCAAATATAAATAGGTAAAAATGTTTTTTATTTCCGTGCCGATTCTGAACAAATTTTAATTTTATAAAATTAGAAATAATTAAAATGATTATGAAATAATTCGGATTTTGTAAAAAAATTACAGAAAATTAATTTTAAAGAGTTTGTTAGTTTTATCATAAAGCATTATTACTATATTATATTACATTGATAAAAATAAAATACAATATTACAATGCACTACAGATGATAAAAAATTATATTTCAAATGCATTTTAGCAATATTTTCAATCTTCATTTCTCCTATTTTTGGATTTTCAATATGAATATAATTTTTATTCATATGAAATTGTTATTATTTTATTTTTGGAAAGAAATAATGATATAATAATGATGAAGAATATTGTTTATTTACCAATATTTATGTATTATAAAACTAAAATGAATTTTTTAAATATTTTTTCATTCTAATTTCTCCTGTTTTTTGGTTTTCGACTTGAATATATTTTTTAATAATGTTGAAATTTAATTATTATAGAATTCCTGAAAGAAATAAGATGATGATGAAATATACTATTCATATTTAATCATTATAATATCCACACTAAGGAATTTTTAAAAAATGCCAAATGCTCCGAAAATGAACCTGAAAAATCATGCAATAATTTCTATGTTAAATGAAAAATTTATTTTTGAAAAAAAAACCTAAAACAGCCCAGCAGAAGAACGCCTATGCTGTAAAAAATTAAACCATATAAATAATTTTATAAATATATTTTAAATTAATATTTAATTCTAATTTAATCTTGCTTGAAAGAAATATGAATATTACAATAATCAACTATATTAATCGCATTTCAATATTATAATATTTATATTAAGAATATAAAAACTGTCAAATGCTCTAAAAAAGAGTATAACTGTTTTCGAATAATTTTATTGTTAAAAGAAAAATGTATATTTAAAAAATTAAAACGGAACATAAGATGTGTCTATATAGTGAAAAAGTTAAACTACATAAAGAGTTTTATAAATATAAATTTAGCTATTCATAAAAAATATTAGTAAAGTATATAATTAAAAAGATTAAAAAAAATTATAAAACATATAAGCATATTAAAAATAAATTTTCTGGAATAATTCAGAAAAATTTATTACAAGATAATATTAAAATAGATGAAAATAAAACATTTAAAAAATCATTAGCCTATAATTTACTCAAATACTAAGAAAAAAAGTTTAAAAAGTTGTTTAAATTTGTAAAATTCGTGAAAATTTGCAGAAATTTTAGATTAAGACAATAACAAATGTATTTTTTAACAGATATTAAAATTGGAAAACTTAAATTGGATGTCTTAAATATTAAAGCAGTTAATAATGATAAAATAATAAAATTCAAAAATTGTAGTGACTGAATGCGATAACTATTTATTCTTTATACAAAGAACCGAATGTTCTATGAAAAATTTCTCATACATCGATCAGTTAATAATCATCATCTGCTATAATGAAATATTGAAATCCTTTTGGATGTGAAGTTTTTTTTAAGCATAAAACTTTCTATTGAACGTTATAACAATTTATCACAAATGCCAATATACAATTTTGGTTTTTGCAGTTATATTATTAGAAGATATAAACGAAATTTTAAAATATTTATCGTAATTTAAAGAAAACAACACATAAATATTAAATCTATGATTTATTTTGATAAAAAAACTGTTATAAAAATTATTATGCATAAGAAAAATAAATTTTTATAAAACTGATCCTTTTTATGTGTTTGTTTAGAAAAGAATTTGGGTTTGATGAAATCAAAACTGGTGTTATTCAAAATGCCTTATACTTTAAAAAATACTTTCTTTTTCCGACAAAAGATAATAAGATTTTATGCATATACAGAAAATTTGAAAACGTGT
This sequence comes from Argiope argentata, assembly GCA_026289955.1. Classification (NCBI taxonomy): domain Eukaryota; kingdom Metazoa; phylum Arthropoda; class Arachnida; order Araneae; family Araneidae; genus Argiope; species Argiope argentata. The sequence goes on along the minus strand of JAOUZG010050060.1, from coordinate 311,850 downwards.
ATTTTAACAAGCCTAAAAATTCCCCTAACTTAAGAAATTTCTTAAAACCCTAAATTTAACAAATTTAAAAGCAAATTTTTCTTTCCATATAAGTTAAAATCCCCATACACAAAATATGTATTTGTCAGAACGAAGATTTATAATAATAATACAGTCAATAGTACACTACATAACACAGTGTAATAGATATTCAAAACTGAATTGAAAAAATTACTTTCATATTTCAACAACGAATCACAAAACACCTTATTATCACGTTGAAAATACTAGCTAAGATGATTAATTCGCATGGATGATTCTTTTTCGAATTATAACGAATGAAAAGGCTTAGGAAAAAAATGCCGCTGGCAATTTTTGGACCAGCTGAGATATTACGAATTCTTCAAGAAATTCTTTTTTTGAATTTTTTTTTATATTTCTCTCTCTTTTTTAAAAAATATAATAAGTAAGAAATATTTAAAACAGTTTCAAGAACGTAATCGGATATAAACCGTGTCTGCTTTTGTCGGTTTCTTTTCATTAAAATGCATCAAAACCCAAACGTTGAAGAATTTCTGACAGATAATTATCCGTCAAACTGCACGAATATTTTTGAATTTTTATGCTCCTCAGCAATAATTTGGCGGGAAAAAATGGAACTAAAAGAATGTACAGGATCCAGATTAGTTATTTGCTCTCGAATCGCTGTTAGAAAATTATTTTTTTTCTTTGGTTAAACCGAGTGTGAAAATATTTCAAGGAAAACAGCTAAAGTATTTTTGCACTTATTTTGTTTTTAATTACGATTGCATATTTTTGTTGAAAATCTCTGGCAATACCAGAAAAATCGTCTGAGGAATGTAAACGATGTTAATTGAAGCACAAGTTGTACCAAAGTAGGGATGATTTTTTTTCGATAGTTTTGGCGCGATATTGTATATTCTTATTTTAGTACATATCTCCATAGTTTTTAGTAGTTTGTTTAGATAAAATTCTTATCTACAGATAAGAAATGTTATGAAATAAAACCTGATATACGAATTAAAAATTTCTTATAATTATAAATAATTAATTCACTTTTTTTTTCAGAATAGTGAATCTTTAAAAACTACTAAATATCATGCATAAGAAAAAGTCATAGTTATTCAATTCATAACAATCACAATTAAATTGCATCAAAAGTTTTGAATTTCAATTTTTTTAATTTATAAAAATATTAACTGATAGAATTTTAGAAATAATGCTTTTAATTAAAAAATCATTCTAAAATTACAACTTTTTAAAAATCCATTCTAATTTTTTGTGACAAGATAATTTTATCCAACTCAAAATAATTTCTGCTATAATGCATAAGCATTAAAAATTGTTTAATTTTTTTAAATTATAGAATAGAGGATAATAAATCTGGAGAAATATATTTTTAAAAAGCAAAATAAAAGCCTGAAAATAACAATTTTTCTCAAATTCATTTTAATTTTTTACAAGTAATAGAAAATAATAGTGTCCAATTCATAAAAATCACTACTATATTGCATAAATATTTTTAAACTTTGTTTTGAAATTTTTTAAATTGTTAAGTCGCAGATAATATAATTGAATAAATATATTTTATATAAAATGAGACCCTAAAAATGACATTTTTTTTCAAATCCGAGAAATAAAAGATAATATTATACAATTCATAAAAATCACTGCTATATGACATAAAAAGTTTTCAGATATATATATATATATATATATATATATATATATATATATATATATATATATAAGAATAACACAGTTTTATTAATGCTGCTTAGTTGAAAAATGAGACAAGGAAAATAAATTACTTTAGGGGTTTTATATAAACAATATTGTATAAAGCCTGATTAATCAGACACACAGAAAGCGCTTAAGCTACAAAACAAACTCAAGCTAGTCAAGGTCTACATACGAAACAAGTTACAAACAAAGAAAAAAAAAACTTGAAAACCGTGGTACTAAAATTACTATAAAAGTCAACTTTTAAGCTCATAAAAAAGATTTCCTGCTGTTTCACAACCAACTGGGGGGGGGGAGTATTCAACAACATCCTCACACCCTAAAAACTGTCCTCAACTTTTACGCAACACAGGAAAGGAATACAGAAGTCTAACAGCTAAATAAAAGCTTGGTTTTCCATTGAATCGATTTTTGGATAAATCCAGATAGATGGCGCCAAAAAAAATCCACCAAAAAAAAAAAAAATATCTTATGTCTATCTTTGGTGGGGTTTATTTGATATCCATTTATGGGAGATTTTTACTGCAGTTCAAAAAAGGCTTTCATAACTGAGTTTACATATTGCGACCAGAAATGGGGGATTCATAATATGAAGTAAAAGACTTCTTGGTCTGAGCTTTTATTTGCAAATAATCCTCCAAGTAGGCTTTTGTAAGAATCTGTGCCACTTTTTGTAGACGGATTACTACAGACAGGTGTTGCAACTTTCTGTAAATAGGATTTTTAGATTTCTGATAAGTTTTGGCATCAACAGAGTTATTAAAAATAAATATAACTTAATTGTTCTGAACGGTGAACTTACCTTTAGAAAACTTGATGGCGATCGTTAATTCTGTCCCTAGTTTGAGTAATTCTAGTAGTTATGTGCCTTATACAATTGATAATTGTTCCTAATTATTTGAATTGAATACGCTAATGGCATTTGAATCAAATGCTTCTAGTATCAAACTTTCATTTGAAAATAAATCTCCTAATAGAAGTTTCTAAGGATATGTAAGCATTTTCATAGAGGGATTTCTAGACACAGTTGGCGCAACATTCTGTAAATGTGGTTTCCACATTTCGGATAAGCTGATGGCATCAACTGAGTCATTAAAAAGAAACTTATCTAAGTTGTTCTGAATGGGGAACTTATCTTTTGAAACTTGATAGTGATCGTTAAATTGGTATCTACATTAAGTAATTTCAGCAGTTACTTGCTATGTACAATAAGTGATTGTTTCTAATTATTTGCCGGAAAATGATGATAATATTTTCAACATTCGACCGAGCTTATTCAACCGATTTTTTGTTAAAAAAATATTCTAGTAGATTTATATAAAGATATAGGTGGTGCAACATTCTGCAAATGGGATTTTTAAATTTCTGATAGGGAAGCAGCATCAACTGAGCCATCAAGAAATATATCTAAATTGTTTTGGTCAGTTAATTCGAACTTAAGAAACTTAAGCGAAATTTAAATAGGCTTCAACATTGAATGATTCAAGAAATTGCGTTCTATTTTCCTTTTGCCGTTGTCTCTAATTGCTTACCTCGAATATGCGGATGGCAGAATATACATTTATTACATAATATTACATAATATACATTACTGGCGTCCTGGCACAGAGAAAGCGCGTCTTCCTCGTAATCTGGACGTCCCGAGTTCGATTCCCGGTTAAGGCATGGTTGTTCTTCTGTGTTCTATCTATGAGTTGTGTAAATGTATCCTATGTAAAAAGGGGGCTGTGTAAGCTAGTGTGTGTGTACCATCCTCATATGAGCTTGAAGCCAGATTTCTACCCTCAGGTGTTCAGGGATTCATATCCTCAGAATCTACTGCACCCCCTCTTTCCATTGTAAAGTGTACATGAGATCCTGATCATCATCATATGATATACATTTCAGTTTATACAGCTGCTTAAAAAACTGTCTAAAGCTTTACACTTATCATTCTATGAGCGATTTAAATATACATTCATCATCAGTGTTTCTGAAATTATTCTGAGTAGAAACGAATTATATATTCATTACCAACTTTTCGGAAATCATCTTTAGAAGAAACAGATTATACATTCATCATTAGGGTTTCTGATATCATTCTTAGAAGAAACGAATTATACATTCATCAGAAGCGTTTCTGAAATCACTTTTAGAAGAAAAAAAATGTACATTCATCACCATCATTTCTGACATCATTCTTAGAAGAAACAAATTATACATTCATCGTCAGTGCTTCTGAAATCATTTTTAGAAGAAAAAAATTACACATTCATCACCATCATTTCTGACATCATTCTTAGAAGAAACAATTTATAAATTCAACATCAGCATTTCCGAAATCCTTTTTAGAAGAAATAAATTATATATCCACCATCAGCATTTCTGAAATCACTTTTAGAAGAAACAAACTACACATTCATCATCATCATTTCTGAAATCATTCTTAAAAGAAACAAACTACACATTCATCATCAGCATTTATGAAATCATTCTGAGAAGTAACAAAATTCTTCTCTTTCTAAAATTATCTATATCAGGAATTTCAGTATGTAACCAATAACTGGAGCGAAAGTCATTAGTTACAAGAATATCGAATATTTCTATGAAAATATTTCAAGGCAATAAAGCGAAATAGTAGAACCTCAACACTCCTCATTAGAAATTGGGGCTTCATTATGGATAAAACCATTCTCAGTAAGGCTTATTAATGGAGAAAGCGTTGAAAGGTCACACAATTTACTACTTATGTTGGAATAGTTAGTTTTAATATTCACTCGTTTAAAGGTAATGTAATGTAGCATGTCTCTTTAATTAGATTTTCAAGGAAAAGGTGATTCGAGTATGATTATTGTTTTGTTATTTCTGCCTATGTTATTGTTCTAATTATTGTCATTGATATCACCTATTTTTAACTATTGCATTTCTCTATTTGAAGACATTTCAATGATCAAAGCAGAGAATGACTTCATCGGAATTGTTTTAAATATTGATGGCATTATTACTATTGAAGGTTTGATTCAATTGTAGAGTTTCATTGGATATCAATCCCGCTTCTTAGAATGTTTAGGTAATTGATAAGATGAATTTTCAAAGATGATTAATTATATTGTTATTTCTGTAATGGCATTTTAATAATCAATGCAGAGAATAACTTCATTGGAAATTGATTTAAATATTGATGGAATTATTTCTATTGAAAATTTGATTTAATTGTAGAGTTTTTATTTGAATTCATTGTCCCATCTTTTAATGATTTAGGTAATTGTTACATTGGTATAAGATTAATATGCCACTATGTTTGGGAATGAATAATTGTATTGTTATTCCTGGTAATGTTGGGGATTTATTTATTATTATTCATATTACTTACTTTTAATAACGCAATTTCTTTCTTTGAAGACATTTCAGTAATTATAACTAAAATTACTTTCATCGAACATTGATTTAAATATTGATGACTGTATTACTACTGAAAATATGATTCAATCGTAGAATTTTTTGGAAATCAGTCCCCCTTCTTAAAATGTTTTAGGTAATTGATATTTTTTCAGGACTGATAAGATGAATATTCAGCATTTTTAATGGTATTGTTATTCCTGGTAATGTTACGGATTAATTAAAAATTAAGGAATTCAGCATGCAATATAGATACTACAACTGCAGATCCGTATCAAGAATTGCAATACAGTCACTACAACTACAGATCCGTACCGAGAATTCCAATATAGTCACGACAACTACTGAACCGAATCGAGAATTGCAATATTGTCACCACAACCATAGAGAATTCTAATAGAGTCACTACAA
>JAOUZG010050060.1:264406-295337 GCA_026289955.1 Argiope argentata | reverse complement strand
TATATTCTTAACCTGAAAATGTTCTTCACAATTTTGAATTTTTTGTCGAGCCTTAAATAACAGGAATTTACCTTAGATTACATTAAATTTGGTTCCTTTAATAAAAATAATAATTGAATTAACGACTTCAATATCCTTCCTTTTATCTGCTATATTAAAACTTTAGTTATGAGGTAAAAGGTTTGTAAGAAAAGTTTTGTATTTATAAACGAGGTTTATGCAATACAAACGAAAAAGTGTATTATTATTTTAAAATTGTGTTAAATTCCTGGTATAAAATTACACATCTTAGAATATAGAGATATGAAAACATTTTAAAATAAGAATTTTTTTAAAATATATATATTATTTTGTCATTCAGATAAAAAGGTTTTCATCTGGAATCAAAAAGTGTATTTAACAAATAACTAATAATCAGAAATGATTTGATAGAACAAGTATTTTTAAAGAGTATTTCGAAATTAAAGTAAAATTTGACATTTTCATCATTTGTGAAGTAAAATTCTGGCAAACCTGTTACAAGAGCCATTTAACGGCTGATAGCTAGGGGTTTAAAAAAAATGGAGCGTTATATGATAAAGTAACGCATGCTCATTGTTTAATATTATTTTAAAAATATTGAATGTCTGGTGGCAACTGTTCTATAATTTCAGAGTTGATCCCTTAAATTAGGAGATTTAATACCATTACGAATTATTACCTTTTAATAAAATTGTTGTTTAAAGTGAAAAATCTTGATAACAATATGCATTGATGGAGAGAATTCAACGTTGCATTAACGAACTTCAGACACATTTATGCAACACGATCATGGGAAATTTTTTCAACCAGTGCGTATGTGCCAGAAAAATCATGCAGACCATTTGCCCTATGTACTGTTCTATACGTAATACTATTATATGTACTTTACACTTAAATACAAATATAACAATTTATATAAAACAAAATATGCTTTATATTTAATTCAAATCTTGCGTTAACTTGTTGTTCTTTTGTGTAAAGTTCCATTTTTACTAACCCTAATCTATCAACTGTCAAAGGATTTTTTAATAGGAACGCAATCTTTTTACTAACCCTAATTTGTCCGCAGTCATATGGTTTTTCTAATAGGCACGCATCATTTTGACTAACCCTAATCTTTCGGCTGTCATAATGCTTTTCTAAAAAGAACACTTCATTTTTACTAAAATTAATCAATCAGCTTTTCACATGGTTTTTCTAATAGGACTGCAACAGTTTTACTAACCCTAATTTGTCACCAATCATATGATTTTGTAATAGGAACGGTCTATTTTTACTCACCTTGATAAATGAACTGTAATGTGATTTTTCTAATAGAAACGCTGCATTTTTACTAACCCTAATCTACCAGCTGTCAAATGGTTTTTCTAATAAGAACACTCCGTTTTCACCAACCCTAATCTTTCAGATGGTTTTTGTAATAGGAACACTCTATTTTTAATAACAATGATATATGAGCTGTCATATGGTTTTTCTAATATTAATGCTCTATTTTTACTGATTCTAATCTATCAGCTGTCAAAAGTAACGCTCCAGTTTTACTAATCCTTATCTATCGGCTGTCAATAGAAACGCTCCATTTTTACTAATCCTAATCTATCAGCTGTTAATAGGAACGCTCCATTTTTACTAATCCTAATATATTAGCTGCTAATACAAACGCTCCATTTTTACTAATCCTAATCTATCAGCTGCTAATAGGATTGCTCCATTTTTACTAATCCAAATATATTAGCTGTCATATGGTTTTTCTAATAGAATTGTATACATTTATCTGCAGAAATGATGATAAATTCAAGCCTTAAGTCACTTTTGGGATAATATTCATGTATCTATCTAAATTAATATTGTTGATTTTACTTATGGCACTTGCCATGGACAAGCCCTCCGTTTATCCAGCAGCAGATTTTAGCCGAATGAGCGTCTCTTGTTTTTGAAGTAGCACCAGCTAGGACCAAGAGTACGACTTAGCTACACACTCACCCCATTTGCTTGCACAGCCCCTTTTTACAGGGGGCACAGTCCCACATCTCACAGATAGCACACAGAAGAACAACCATGCCCAAACTGGGACTTGAACTTGGGATTCCCAGAACACGAGGAAGACGCGCTACCTCTGTGCCAGAAAGCCGGCATCAAAATTAATAAAATCATTATCAATGTAATAATATGGTTGACGTAAATATCATAAAATCCAGCCTCAAAAGATAGTTTAAACTCTGCTTGTCGTGCACATAAATTCTCAAACATAAACATTTCAACTATCAGAATGAAAAAAAAGTCTTCCCTTATCTCTGTTTATGTCACCCGTATAACAGAAATCTCGAAATCCCATCCACAATTTGCTGTGTCACCAGTTTCGAACAGTCCGGCCATAAAAAAGGGGTACATATCCCTCCAACATCTACCAGCCGGATTATTTACAAATAAAAGTTTGGTCCGGGAAGCTCTTTCCGCCGTGTTATCGGTTGCCTCTTCCTGGGCCCAGTATATAAACTCAGTTATGAAAGCCTCTTTCCAACTGCAGTAAAAACCTCCCATAAATGGAGTGCAAAAAAACCCCGCCAAAGATAGACATAAGATCGGTATTTCTTTCTTCATTCTTGGCGAGAATTTTTTTTATTTGGCTCTATCTATTTGGATTTATCCAAGAATCGATTCGTTGTAAGAGCCACTTTGTATGAAGAAGTTTGGCGTATTTTTTCTTGGTATATTTTGTGGGTGAGTAAAACAAAAATTGAAGCCAATCTTTCGGATTTAAATATACATCTGGGTATTTTTTTTCCAGTTTGTTATGAAATAGAGGGAATTCATTATGCATATTTTAGGGGTAGCTTTTATAATAATTTTTATAACAAACTTTTTATCATGTCAGAACATGATATTGTTTTTGGAATGAGGCTTTTGGCGTCAACAAAAATTCTGTTGGCGAAAAATTAAAATTTTACTATCTGCACGAGCATCTAAAAAAACAATATCTTTTAATAACACGTTGCCATTGCATTTACAAAAACTCTGATAAAAATAAGTTCATTACTACATCAAATGAAACCTAGAAAAATGTCATTTCGAGCTTGTGATTATATGAAATGAAAAAAAAGAAAAAGAAAAGAAAAGTGATATATTTTAAACAATTAATGCGAGACAAAGTTTTTTGGATAGTTTGCAATACTAAAGTGACTCATTCAATGAAAGAAATAAAAGGAATAAAAATATAATCGCACGAGCACGTGGTGCTTGGCCGTTAGAGAAATGATGTCCTTACATGATGCATTGACATATGCATAGTAGATTAGATTTTAATCTTTATTTGTTGTTTATTTTTCTTACAAACTTTATCCAGTATGGTACAGCTTTTTTATACAGATTTTTTATGCCTTTGTAATATTAATCATTTTGCCTTTTTCGTATGCGTTTATTAAAAATGATATAATAATGATCAAAACATTCGAGCCTGGTCCCACGTTTTAGACATTCCTGTGTTACAGAAACACATTTTTGGAAAATGTCCATCTGTCTGCATGTGTCTGTGAAAATAACTCTAAAACGCTTAGGCTTAGAAGGCTGGTATACTGTCTTTACACCAAATGTGCAGATAATTATCAGCTTTTGAGAAAATCCAGTCCCTTATAATATAATTTGACATTCCTTCTGGTTTTTAAATTGAATTTGTGTTTTTTTTATTTTTTTTGTTTTTGAAAAGATTTTATAATTTTGTTCTATGTTATTTTCCTAACTCCTAATGCCAATTAATTAATATAAAACATGTATTGAAATATTAATTATTCCCTCCTACTTCAATTCCAGCTGGCGTTCTAGCATAGGGGTATAGCATCCTACTCGTGAGCTGGGAGTCTCGATTTTGAATCCCAATTCGGACATGGTTGTTCTTCTTTTGTGTTCTATCTGTAAGATGTATGAATGTGCCACCTTGGAAAAAAGCTTTGCAAGCGACTATGTTAAGTGAGTAGTTAAGTTGTATTCTTGACTCTATTTGGTGTTACTTTTAAACAAGAGACGCTCTTTTCGGCTTAAAACTCGCTGATGCCTCGGCGAAGCTTGTCCATGACAAGTGCCATTAATAACAACAACTTCAATTCCCAATTTTTAATTGGTATATAATATTGAAACCTCATTTTATTTTATAGATGGTAAAATGCATGTTAATGCTATGTATGGAAAAAAATTAATTAGCTTTATTTCAGTATTTCCGATAATGCTAAATCAATCTTCATTAGAAAAATCACAAAAATAAGTAATTACCAAACTTATGAAATAGTAAATAAAAAAAGTTTTTTAAGCCAAATGCTTTTCGTATTACGGCATAGTTTACAGCTCAGAAGATCCACATATTTGCCGCAACAAAGAACATTACTCATAAACTATTTACTAATTTTTTTTTTATAAAAATAAAGAATTGTTTATGAAGGTATTATGAAAAGCTTTAGTATGATTTCTGAAGTAAACAGTTTTAAAATTCATTTCTTAAATTTCTTCTACAAACAGTTCTAGTACTGGAACTAGAAATTTTCAAGTAAACAGTTTACTCAAAAACTGTCTTGGTGGTTACAGAAATAAAGCCAAGACTTACAAAACAATTCCAAATCCTTTATGAAAAAATATTTTAATCATGCTTAAATGGAGTTTACGCAACAATTAAAATCTTCCAAATTCTTCAAACGATTTTTCTTGAGTTGCCACCATTTTTAGAGAAAAATATGCTATCTTAATTAATAAGAAAATATAGTAAAAATGCTTCAAACATTTTCCATAAACAATTATTTACACATCGTTTAATCTATAAAAAAGAAAGGGCGATTTTCTAATAAAAATTCGCTGGGACTTAAATAATCTAGGCTTAATTTTTTTTCATAAATTATTACTTTTATATCTGGATCATTTATCAAAGCAAGCGTTTTCATTGTTGAATAATTAACTGCCTAACTATTTCCGCTATCATTCTTTTGAAATAAAAAATGGCGAAAACAGTTACGCTTCATATCCGACTACATCTTAAAGAGATTCTAATTGTTTCTTACATATTATATTTGAAAAATGAAGAATTCAAGAAACATAAATTTGAAAATGAAATTCCCTAATGATTCTAGCATGTCATATTACTGTTACACCAAAATTTGCTTTCTTATTTTTTAATAAGTATTTTAAGTAAATGATGAATCTAAAAAAATACTTTTTTAGGATTATAACTATTTCTACAAAAACTTTTAGAAGGATGATGCAGTTTTAGAAAACTCAATCTTCAAATTAAAAAAAATGTCTATTTGTCTTTGAATATTTTTTTTAGTTTCTCATGTCTCAAGTACAGAAAACTGTAAATGCATTCCGTGTTTTATTTAAATTGATAAGAATTTTTCACGGATATTAACTTATTTGCTTCCCTTCTTAAACCACATATGTTTGCTACACTAAAATTCGCTTTACTAGTTTTTTAATAAATATTCCATAAAAATGATTAAACTAATTTTTTTCTTTTATGAAATAGGATTATATCCACATATATTTTATAACGGATAATGTTGTGTTTGGAACACAAAATTTAAAATTAAAAATAATTTATTTTAAAAAAATCATTTCTTGTTTAGTTTAGTCTATCTGAATTATTGAGACTTTAACCCTTTGCAGACCGAAAAATAATTAGATGTAAAATTATTCACCTAATACAAAGATTTGTTTATTGCTGTGAAAAATAAATATGCATAATTCTTTTAAGTCGAATTTCTTTGAAAAATTAATATACCTTTTTTAACCATTAAGTAGACGTTTTTAACAATTAAATTTGAAAAATGAATAAATAAAACGTCAAAATGATGCACAGTCTTGAATGTCGAGTCACATTCGACATCGGATAGCAAAGGGTTAAATATGTTTTGTGTCTTGGCAAAGCTGGTAAGAGTTTTTTTCATGTATTATATCGCATTGAATTCCAGTTCTTGAAACACCTCAAACTCTAATTTCATAAATGATCTCAATAATTTTTAAATAAACTTACTTCTGTCAATTTTAAAATTACGTAAAACCAATTTTCTGAAGTGTAAAAGATAAATGCAAGTAAAATGTAGAAAATAAATAATTATTTTCTAATTGAATACTTTCGCCTTCGAAATCCATAAAAAAGAGTAACACTATTTGAAAACTTATGAAAGCAAAAAAAAAAAAATAAATAAATAAAATATAAAAGCGTTTTTATAGCAAAAAAATAATTCCCTACATTATTTTAGCAGTTTACAATGTCAACTTATCTACAGAAAGGCAGAATTTATAATCCATTTCAATATTGGGAGGGGGAGAGGAGAAATCACTAACTGAATATAATACCCTGACCTGAGATTCACAGATAAAACTTCGTGACCTGGACACAGTGACATTAAAACTGACTTGAACTGTGGTTGAGTCATAAAAGATATCACCGACCACGGTACAATCCTTCTATGAGGAAGTACATCCCGTTATCGATGGGCTTGGTCAATCTACTTCTTTCTATGCCCACCAAGGCTGCAAGAAGCAAACAACCATATCGGAAACTGTCATCTTTATTTTGAAGTAATCTCCTGTTTGAGTCAGTCTTTGGAGGAGAGGAATATATCATATATTTAGATTACTGCTTTATACGTTAGAAGGTTGGCTTTCTAGCACAGAGGTAGCGCGTCTTCCTCGTGTTCTGCTAGTCCAGGTTCGGGCATGGTTGTTCTTCTGTGTGCTATCTGTGAGATGTGTGAATGTGCCTCCCTGTAAAAAGGGGCTGTTCAAACAAATGTGGTGAGTGTGTAGCTAAAATCGTACTCTTGACCCTAGTTGGCGCTACTTGAAAAACAAGAGACGCTGTATCAGCAAGGGGCTAGCCCATGTCAAGTTCCATAAGTAACAACAACATATGTTAGAATTTGAAAACAAACGCGTGTTGGTTTAATAATTTCTATGCAAATTTTACAAATACTATCCGAGGGCAATAATATACCTATTATTTACTGTTGTAGCACACACACACACATACACACACACACACATATGGGAGTCTAACTAAATCTTCAAAAGAACATTAGACTCTTCAGATATCGCGGTTTTAGTGCCCTGATGCCTAGGTGTTTTTTTTTTTTTAATATTTACGGTTAGTTTCTAAATCAAGATTAAAATAATGCAAACGAAGGATGAAGAGACTTCTTAAAAAAATAAAAGCATTTATTTAGAGTTAAAGGGAAATACTTACAGGGGGAGTATTTAAAGGGAAATATTAAAAATAAATAAAATGTGGACCTATTAAATAATCAGAAAATTAGATTATTTCCTCTAGAAAGACGTTAGAAGTAGAAAAACATTATGACTGAAAATATATATTACCGCGTAACTTTGTGGGAATCGCTGACGCGTGAAGACAGACGTCTTTTCTTTACGGAAGTTAGTGGGGTCTCCGCCTCAATATTAATTGGGACAGTTTTTCAAAAGTTCGATAGATGGCGTTTTTCTGGAATTTTGTACTAATTAAAAGTATCATCCTTTCGGAAACGATCTAACCTTTTACAGCTCTTGCTTTGAATTCCATACATCATCGGATGTTGACAAAACAAAATGAAGGCAGATGATAGTTAAATAAAAATAGCTCTGTGGGATATCCTACGTGTAGAATGTGAAACATATTTTTGAACATTTTTGTGACTGGAGAGAGAAGACACTTTGAATTTTCAAACCGCTTTTATTTCATCCCGGGAGATACAAGTTATATACCAGCATAAGTGATAAACATACTAAAACAGAACTTAAATGAGAAAAAGTTAAGGAAAATTTTATCCCTGTGAATACCTACCGTGAGACTTTGGTAGGGATTTCCTACGCGTGTCGAGTTTACATAAAGAAATCATAGGGATATTTTAAAAGAATTTGTTTCAATCAGTAAACTTTTATCCCTTTACTAGTAGAGTTGGAACCGCCGAAGAAAGCATTCTTTCAAATATTTTTGTCAAATTTATTAAATAGGAAAGGTGGAACGGGATCACGAAATATAAAAAAAGAAGAAAAATTTAGAATGACACTTTGTGCTAAATTAAGCTAAAAAAAAATAGGAAATTAACTAACTTCAAATTACATCGTAAAATATCCTTGTATATATGCCATAAAATATAAGTTTTCTAAATGTAATTTCTTTCATGAACCTTATTCTAAATTCAGGATTACATTCACTAAACGTTATAACAATTTGTTTAATTGTTTAATTCTTAAATACTAAAAGTTATGAATTTACTATCAAATTATATTTCAAATCCATTAGAAAATCAAAGATTTATGGAAAATCTAATCGATCCCTCTCAATCCCTAAAGATCAACAAGAATCCCATTTTCCCAAAATTACCCTAATCGGAAACCTGCACCTAAAACTGGAAAACAGAAGCCAGGGGTCATTAGTCAAAAGAATATCTAATACTTCTCCCCAAATCTTTTGGGGAAATAAAGCAAAACGGGTGACATTCAGCTCCCCTCATTATAAGTTCGCCCTCATTAAGGCTAAACCCCACTTCCCAGCAAAGCTTATGGCTGGAGAAAGGATATGAGGAACAGCCACCTTACGGCTGATTAGCCCTGTTGTTGGAGTTGGAAGTTTTGACAAACGCGTCCGTTAGCGACGACCACAGGCAATATCGTTCTTTTGTTACATTCGTGAACAAAGCTACTGAGAATATGATGAGCACTCTCTTTAGTGTGTTCTTGGGGTTTATATATTCAAATATTATTACCCGATTCGCTATTTATATGGATTTAAGTTATTCTTCAACAATTAATTAAAAGAATTATATAGGAAAAAATTCCCTTGAATCGTTTAAACCATTAAATTAGATTCAAATTTCAGTATTGAATTAAATTTCAGATTTCAGTTTTTTATTTATTAAATTTAATTCAAATTTCAGTATTTCATTTATTAAAGTTAAATATAGTTTTAAAAATATTTTTTTTCAGTAATATAAATCAAATCTTAACTTTCAATAAATATATTTTTTATAAAAATTAAAAAGAGACCAAAATCAAATTTTTAAGCAGTTGTGAATTTTTCATATTTTGTTTTGACTTCCAAGATCAAATTGATTACTAAGCGCATTCGTTTGTTTTTAAGCATCGTTTGATACAACCGATTCTCTGAAAAATATTCTTTGATGATGAAAAGTATATTGCTTTTTAACCCATAGAAATGTATTTGGCCATATGAACCACAACTCAAATAGATTAAATAGCGCATTCGTTTGTTTTTAAGCAATGTTTGTCACAACCCATTCTCTGAAAAATATTTTTTGATGATGTAAAGCATTTTGCTGTGTAATCCATAGAAATGTATTTGTTCATATGAATCACAACTCAAATAGATTAATAAACGCATTCTTTTGTTTTTAAGCAACGTTTGATACAACCGATTCTCTGACAAATATTCTTTGATTATGTAAAGCATTTTGCTTTTTATTCCATAGAAATGTATTTGGCTATATGAATCACAATTCAGTTTGGTTTTATGCATCGTTTGATACAACCGATTCTCTGAAAAATAATCTTTGATGATGTAAAGCATTTTACTATTTAATCCATAAAAATGTATTTGGCCATATGAACCACAACTCAAATAGATTAATAAGCACATTTGTTTGTTTTTAAGCATCGTTTGATACAACCGATTCTCTGAAAATATTCTTTGATGATGTAAAGCATTTTGCTATTTAATCCATAGAAATTTATTTGGCAATGTGAACCACAACTCAAATAGAATAATAAGCGCATTCGTTTATTTTTAAGCAACGTTTGATACAACCGATTCTCTGAAAAATATTTTATTGATGATGTAAAGCATTTTGCTATTTAATCCATAGAAATGTATTTGGCCATATGAACCATAACTCAAATAGATTAATAAGCGCATTCTTTTGTTTTTAAGCATCGTTTGATACAACCGATTCTCTGAAAATTATTCTTTGATGATGTAAAGCATTTTGCTATTTAATCCATATAAATGCATCTGGCTATATGAATCACAATTCAGTTTGGTTTTATTCATCGTTTGATACAACCGATTCTCTTAAAAAATATTCTTTAGTAATGTAAATCACTTTACTATTTAATCCATAAAAATGTATTTGGCTATGTGGAACACAACACAAATAGATTAATAAGCGGATTCGTTTGTTTTTAAGTATCGTTTGATACATTCAATTCTCTGAAAAATATTCTTTGATGGTGTAAAGCATTTTGCTATTTAATCCACAGAAATGTATTTGGCAATATGAACCACAACTAAGATAGATTGATAAGCGCACTCGTTTGTTTTTAAGTATCGTTTGATACAACTGATTCTCTGAAAAGTATTCTTTGATGATGTAAAGATTTTCCTATTAGTCGATTCCGATTAGTCGATAATATAAAATTATTTATGACCAAAATAAAATAGTTTTATTCTGAGAATAAATAAAAATTTAGAGTTATTTACGTTTTTACTACTATTATATACTATTACGTTTTTAGCGTAGCGGGTTTGGATTGACTGGACTTTACTTGATGACAGCACAAACAAATTTATTTACAGCTATTTACAGGTATTTACAGGATGACTTGATAAAGGAAAAAACTTTATATAAGATCAAATCAGTAGTCAACATTTACTAACAGTGTAAATACAAGCCTTACGCACAATAAACACAGACTGAAAAACAGTTATCATATAGCACAGCAAACAGTAAATCACAGCGAGCTCAATTATACAACGTTAACAGCAAACGTAAACACAGCTCACTAATAACAAGCGAAAAAAGTAATCAACTTGCTACAACGAGTCACTTCTCTTTCGAGCGGAACTCCAAATTGCGGCAACCCGTCCCTTATATAACCGAGCGAGCAAGCGAAGCTTCGGAAAACACTGGGAATGATCCAGCGTCCACCTGAATATTCCCCTCGCCAAATCAACGCGGTTGGCATGAAGCTCCTCGTCAACCGTCGCCAATGCTTTCTAATTTGGTACGCTTCCGCGGCGCTCACCCGCTTGTAACAATACTTTGCATAAGAATTGAAACGATATTTTTATATCATCTTCCAGATTTTTGTTATCATTTTATTGTACTTAGCAAGTAGAAGTACTAGATTTAAAAAAAAAAATGAGGTCTTATACATTTTGATAAAAATTTTATTGTATTTAACATGCATATGAATCAGATTTGTATATTATGACCATATATTAATAACTGAAAGATTGATCTAAACTTCATCTGTTGCCTAAATTAGAAGGAAGGTTCGCCAACTAGTGCTGTAAATATGTATTTTTTAACAGCTCTGTCTTATCCGCATAAATGTAATATCAAATCTCTATCCATAATGCGTTCCCAATTATAGAAGTCCAAAAATAAAACTAAAAAAGATATTTATATAACCTTCCAAACTCTACGAGACGGATTATTTACAAATAAAAGTTCAGTCCAAGAAAATATTTCCGTTGTGTTATCGGTTAGTTCTTCCAGGTCTCAGTAAACAAACTCTGTTATGAAAGCTTCTTTAAAAGTTGGGGAAAACATCCTATAAATGGAGTGCAAATAAATCAAGCAAAGGCAGACCGTTTTTGTTTTTTTTAAATCCAATTTTTAGTAGATTTTTTTTCTTTTGGCGCCATCTATCCGAATTTATATAAGCGTCGATTTGAATGAACAGTCAGTTTTGTGCAAGGGTTTGGCTTCATTTTGGATTTTGTCAAATTTTGAGGGAAAACTAATGTCTGTAATATCTTCTTTAATTTTTGATCCAAATTGCTGCTCACTTGGTTATGATTGGCTCCATTTATGGGCTTAAAATTTGATCTTATGATAATTTTGATACTCTAAAAATCGTTTCTTTATATGAATATCTTGACCGATAACTCTAATGCTTTTGACGTATTTTATTGAGAATACTATTACGTTTGTTATATTTCAATGCTTTTGACGTATTTCATTGAGAATAATGTAAAATTTGTTAGGTTTCGATGATTTTAACGTATTTTATAGACAATAATGTTAATTTTTTGTATTTCAATGCTTTTGACATTATGAAATATTATGGTTATATATACCAAGAAAAATACCAAGTTAATAAAAGAGGAAAAAAATAAGAATACGGCTTGAAGACTTTCTCAAAGAACACCATCGGGCAGGGATTTATTCCAACAAGGAGTTTTTTCTGTGAAGGGTCTGACTTTTCCTCCGAATATTAAACCGGCGTGACCCGAAATTCCTTTGGAATTGAGGCCTAAGAGATGCACCATTCTTTATAGAGAAAAAGTATATGAAAATTATTGAAACAAACAAGAACACACAAAAATAAACTCTTGAAGAAAACAATTAATTATTAGAAATAAGAACGAGAAACAAAAAAGGCAAATGGCACATTAGTAGCCGATAAAACTATTACAAAAAAAATCAGAACTTGTTCCCTCGTTTTAAACATTATTTATTCATTTGAAAGTTACAGCGCCATCTACTTAATTAGTTATATTTGAAGTAAAGTCTACTTTATTTTGTACCAACGCATTAGATGAGACCTAGCCCTTTGTTGATTACAATTTCTATGTTGCAATAATTTCAAGGAATTCATTCAACTTTGGATTATTTGGGATTTCCCTAAATTCAGAAATAGCCTTTGCATATTTATATCTATTCTATTTTTAATTTATTCGTGTGGAACATGTTTAAAAAATTTAAATTAATAAAAATTATTTGGATTGATTTTTGAACAAAAACAATTGCAATCCACTCATTGCTATAAAATATAATAACATTGAAAAGATTGATTATAAAGATGTATTTTCTATAGAACTATTAAGACTTCCATTTTGACGTTTTTCAAATTTCGTGCTTAAAACTTTTGATCACATTGTCCTTTAACAAGTCTTGTTGAAGAACTTTATGACGACTTTTAAAACAATGGAATATTGTTATTCAATTCCCACTAAACCATTTTTACTACTATAAACAGTATGACCTATACATATTTATACAAAAACCAGACAAAATGACGGTTTTAGCAATTTTAAATATTTTATGGACCATTTATGCAAAGATAGACATCAATGCTTATTTCCATTCATATATGCAGCACTTTTAGACATTTTTTTTAAAAAATTGAAATACATTTGTTTACATAAAATTATATTGATTAATTCTAAATCTTCTACAGCCGTTCCAATAGGGTCTATTTTATTTCGACTATGATTCAGTTTAGAAATAAAAACTCTAACTGTGTTGTTGTTACTTATGGCACTTGCCATGGACAAGTCCCCTGCTGATACAGCAGTAGATTTAAGATGAAAGGAGCGTATCTTGTTTTTAAAATAACGCCAACTAGGACCAAGAGTACGAATTAGCTACACCACATTTGCCTGCACAGCCCCTTTTTATAGGGGAGCACATTCACACTTCTCACAGATAGCAAACAGAAGAACAACCATGCCCAAACCGGGACTCGAACCCGGGACTGTAAATCCCATAAATGCGGATGCAAAATATTTTTCTAATTTTTTTTAAATACTTAATGAATTATTATATTAAATGCAGTTTTCGCTAAATTTTATTCTATTATTCAAATAAACTAAAGTAAAATTTACAATGAAATTTGACGATCAGAATCCCGTCAATTTGACGAAAGTGGTATAACTAAGTATATATTAAAAATCGGTAGTTCTATTACAAATAAATTTAAAATGAAAGCAAAAAAGGATATATGTTAAGAATTTTTTGAAATGTTATGACATGAATACTCATAAATTTATTTTAATTATCATTAAATATATGAATTTATCTGGAATTCTAAAATTTAAGAAGAGACAGATAATAATAAAACAATTTCGGTTCTAAATATTCCAAGAAATTCATCATAAAACACAGATGTTTTTTTTTTTTAAATCATACCCAAACAATATTTCGAATTTTATAAACTGCAGTTAAAGCAACAGCTACTATTTCAAATCGCTCTAACGATCTTAAAATATCTGCAATTATTAAAAAAAAACATTTTCCCTTTACTTTCCATCAAAATAAAATCCAGTAGAAATAGACGCTACTTCAAAAGAGATAATAAAAAAATAAGCATTCATAAAAACTTTATCTTCTGTGTTATTATTTGGTATTTTGCTAACAAAAGCAGTAACATGAAAATAACAAGCTTCTGACTTCAAACTTCCAACAGAGACGCAGCAATGTAATTCGTATTACGGCTGCAAAATTGAATGTTTTTTTTTTTTTTTTAGAAACAGGAAACTGTAAGCGTTGTTTATTTTTGTGGTAAGTTTGTTTTGAAAGCGTATGATTTTTCCAAATACTTTGATTGACAACAGGTGGTGGTGTGTTTTATGTTTCTTTTTTAATGTACTGTTTGTTTCATAAACCATGCTTATCATTTCGGACGAGGCTACTATTTAGAGGGATGATACTCAGTTACTGAGAAGAGCGTTTATTTTGAGTTATTTCATTTCGAGATCTTTTTTTTTCATACGCTGAGTTTCGCTTCGCGTTTGAATTGCACGCTTCGCACGAATTTGTAACTGTGCAATTTTTTTTATGCAATGCATATGCAATTATTTAATAATAAACGTCAATTCTCTATCTGTCATCTCATTCCTGTATTATTGAACTCATATTCGACTGACTAAAAAAAAAGCTAAAAAGTCTAAAAGTCTAAAGTAAAAGTCGAAAAGCTAAAAAGTCTTCCATTCCTGAAATCGGGGAATATATTTCTCAGCATCACGTTTCTGAATATGCATATACTTTTATTAAAAAGAATTCACAGAAATGAAGAATTTAAACATAAAATTTCACAACCAATACTGAGAAATTTAAATCGCGCTATTTTCAATTAAATAAAGCAAATAGCAGCTTAACCCTTCTTTGCATGATTTTTTTTTCTTTTTCGAAAAATAAATAATGGTGATATAATTCGTGCCCTAAATTAAAATAAAATTGTTTTTAAAAATTCCAAAAAAAAAATATATAAAATATACAAGGTCAAATAAATAAAAAATGTAATAATATAAATATATAATAGAAAATAATTAAAAAACAATATGATGGAAATATCTATCATCATGCAAATTTACATATTAAGATCTTCAATGCTCCTCTCATCTAAATTTCTCCAGTAAAAATCGCTTTTATTAGAAATAAAATCGCTGATGTAATATTTAAAAAATATTCAAGAAATCGCACGTTTCTTCAAACCGCAACAAACAACGAAATGGCAAGTTCAAAACCACTGTAATGATTGTGACATTTGATTTCTTTGGACTATAATGTCCCTTATTTCGCAAAAGTCGAGATAAAAGCTGCTAGCAACAACCAATTTATAGTACAACTATTTTGACTACAGTTATTTGTTCAGTAAATGTTATGATGGAAATTTCCATCGTCATGCAAAGAAGGGTTAAACAACCAGAATGCATATAAAACTAATCTTAATTAGAATATCTTTCGAAATTTCAAAACCGTTATATCAAAGTTAATCTTTCAGCATTTAATACATTTAATTCTGTTTTTAACATTTCATTTAATTCATTGTACATTGTATTTAATTCTGGAGGTATTATAAGTCACCTAATTTTCTTTCATTTCCATAACTTCAGCAAAAATGTATTTCTGTTTTTTTTAAAGTTTCAGCCACATTTTTCATAAGAATTTATAACCTACCCTCTCAATAATTCTTAATATAAAAAAGAAAGAATAAATACAGTAGCTACGTCGTCATCGTGCACTTAAAAAGAAATTTTATGACTTTAAAACCTTTACATTGGGTATATAATTACCTAGAAAACATAGAACAAAATCACAATTTAAAAGCCTCTAGGCCTTTCCCCGGTGTTTTTGAAAACTTCTTCCTATTTTTTTTAAAGTTTTTTTTTCTAATCCTGCAACTAACATTTCTCTAAAACTTGTTTTTGTTTCGCGTTACGAAAGAACTTTCCTTCTCAGATTTTTTCGAACACTATTTTTTATTTTTTTCGTTTTCTTTTAATCGCGATTATTATTTTTATTCGCTTCGATTCAAATGTCCGAATGCTATGGATAAAGTTTACACAAATGTATAAAGGCATGTTGAGGATACGTCTCATCGTGGATTACTATTTTTTTTTTCAAAAAACAACAACCTTGAATTACTTTTTTTTTCTTTTTTCCTCACCTAACATGAATGAAATGTATTCAGTGTTTTTCAGAACAAAAACTTTCCGTGGTTGCGTTTTTGAATAATCTGATTCTTTTTTCATACCATTTTCTTTATGTTTTTTATAAACATTTATAAGACTGAAAAAATATTAGCACCTTTTCATTCTATAAAATATGGTAATTAGCAAACTTTTCTTTAAATTCTCAGCATCATGATTGCTGAGTTGTTAAAAGAAAAAAATAATTCAGGAAATGGAGGATTTAAAATTTTCTTTTTTTAAAAAAAGCACCAAATGCTTTTGCCTTTTTGTTAGTTTTTTTTATCAGGTTTAAATTGGTGATTTTTTTTCCTGACACTTTTTTTGAAGTATTAACAAAAACCATAAGAGCCCAATTATGTAAATGATCCGTACGGATTTCGTGTGTTATCGTAAGTCTTCTTATTGTCGACATTTAACACTAATTAACTATTCCTCTTCAAAAGTTTCGATTCTCATGTGGTTTTTTATGCCCGAATGGAAATAAAGTTAGATGCCTTCGGGCAATAAATAAAGTGCACAGCGTCCTTAAATAATACTAGAAAATATTGATTAATTTTTGAGGCAATTAAATACTTTAAAAGGAAATGGAAATCTGAAAATAGCTTTGTCATTAAATCATAGCAGAATAGTGTTGTTTTTTTAAAAATAGAATTAACAGTTTTTACTTCTACTTTTTGATATACTTAAGCATTCTAGAATCGTTTTCTTTATACATTTTTCTCTTTTATGCATCCCTTGATTATATACCGGGGATAATTGAAAGGAAAAGATTTCAAACTTTTACAGATCCGTACAGTCCGCAAACATAAGTGGTTTTCTCCGCTTACACCACTTTCAAGGTAATATGGCACATTTTGTACATCATGAGATTCTGGCAAAAAAACAATAATTGTCTGATAAATTATTTATATTACTTGTAATTATTTCATAAAAATGTGAGTAAAATGAAATTTTTCTTTGCTAACACAAGCAGAAGTTTACTTAATTTATATATATATATTACTTGTCTTTACTGAAATCGAATTTAATTTTTTAATGCGAAATACTGCAAATAACTCTCTTAAAAATTATCCTAAATCATTATTTCTATTCTTCACTAGAATTTACTACTTAAAATAACTTAATTTATAAAAATATTTAATGTAAGGATTAGTTACAACAAACATTGCACACAAGACTTCTATTGACAAAACATTTTTAAAAGGTTATAACCGACGTTATTTTGAAAGCTTCCTCCAACCAAATGTAGCAAATCTATTGACAAGTTTTGGAATAAAGACGTACTAACGTAACCATAGACAGTTATTTTGATCCCTGTTGTTGTTGTTGATTCCCTTGGTCTGGACCCCTAGACCAAGTCTAAAAGATCTATCTCATCAAAAAGGTCAAAAGCTATCTCGCTCTCATCCGACAGTTGCCTCACAGTGGCACCGATACAGGAAATAATATGAGAGGCAGAGACAATAGCCAAGCAAGGGCAAGTGGAAAAGGTCCTGTTAGGGCCGTCGAAGATCAGACTTCTAAAGTGGCCAGACCTGAGCCTAGCTAAGGCAGATTGGGCAAGTCTTGAGCGGGTGTTCTGCAAAGATGAACCAGGGCGCCCTGCGGCGTACCAATCGTGTTCAGGAGGAATCCTCCGAATTGATTTTACTTTGTCAATAAACATGGAATGAATCTCTGAGACTTTTAAAACAGATGATGGAGGAGTAGAGAGTTGACTACCTTCCACGGCAAGTCCATCAGCGACATCATTGCCATGGATACCAACATGAGAGGGAATCCATTGTAAGCACACAGAACCTACATGGGACAACGTAGCCAATTTGGTAACAATATCTTGCCCCAATTTATCATAAATGCATGGTCAATCCCTCAAATATTGAATTGGACTTCTGCTATCAGTCAAGATCCAAACATCACTGACACTAAAGTCCAGGGCGATGGCCAAGGGCTTCATTTATGGCAATGCGTTCCGAGTGAAAAGGCAGGGTTTCTAAATCTATTTTTAAAGGATTTATCTTTAATTTCACAAAAAATTCCTACAAAGGGACACAAAAAAATCTAATATGAAATTGATTGCGTGTTGTTTATGAATATAATTTGAATTCAATTAATGCCACTTCAAAATACAATCTTGGAATTAAACAAATCCTGAATAAACCGAAAAAATAAATCTCTATTTTTCTTCGAAATGCTATAATTATAATTATAATCTATTTATTACTTTTCCAAGTAAATTATGCTTCATAAAATATCCCATTTTTTCTCATTTCTCATTTTCTTGTTTAAAGAAGAATTTTAAGAATGTTTGTCTTTATTATAATCCAATAAAAATATTGAGAGTATTTCTTAAATAAAAATTACGTTCCTGATTCTTTTAATGAATATTTATTAGTATTCTTAATTTAATTCCTTTCCTTCTTTAAATTGCTGATTTTGCTTTATTAAAATCTTGCAGCGCCGTTTAATTAACATAAATAAATTCATTTGTTCTTTCACAATTTTCAAATTATTTAATTATAAATCAAGATAAACGGTATTTGTATAAGGTTTTTGATAGTATTATTTATTTTATATTCAGAACCCTTAATCTGAGTGAAATATAAATCCGCTTAAGATTTTAAAAATTGCTTTTTATCAAGCTCAAACATTTTAATTGTATATTTTCTCATTCAGTTTTAATTTTCTACTACTTAATTATTTATAAAATGTTTATCAATGATTCTTTTGGCTTAAAGTTTTTATTTGTATTATTTATTAACTGCGCAGGTGATTTAATTTGCATTTACAAGAACTTTTATTAATCGTTTCCATTTATAATACTCTTTTTATGTATTTTTACTAGATGAAATTAATTTCATTATCGAATTTTGTATGAATATTTTTATAGATTTTGAATAAAGTAAGTGCTTTATTTAAAATTCATCTTATTTCATAAATCAACTAACTGGAAATTCTTCAATCGAATTTCTTATATTCTGTCAAAGATGGTGCAATTTGTTTAAATTTTATTGAAATGTAAATCGGATTTTATAATACCGAAAATTCAGATTACTTATCCTACTTTATTCTATTAATTGAATACAACTATAATTTGTTTTTGCCTTTCTGGTAAGAAATGAAGAAATTTTTTTTGTTAAATTGCATGTTATATTTATTGAAATAAAGTTTTAAAAAATGTTAGTTTTTCTTATTATTATCAATATTATTGCTAAGTCACGAATTTTTATAAAAAGTATTAACAATGTTTTATTCTTAATTTATTCAATGAAAAAACTGTTATTGATTAACTAACAATTCTTTGAAATTTTAAAACGACAAATTTGTCTAATTAGCTTTATATAATTAATTAGTTCTTTTACAAATTTTACAATATTTAATTAGGTGTCGTTTTTCCAAATAAATTCCTAAATTAATTTTTTTTTCTTAAACAATTAAAATAACACTTTTATGTTTCGAAAGAATACATGAAGTTTAATTTGCGTAAAATGCAAATTAATTTACAAGTATAGAGATTATTTTTATTGAAATCAAATTCTATTTTAGTTATATATTTTTTTCAGTTAGAATCCCTTGTGTTTAATTATTTTATAAAATGTTTAGTTTCCTTTTTTCTATTTCAAAAATTCTTCTGTTCTTTTAATTTATCAACATCACAATAAATTTTAATTAAATAGCAATTTGTACTTATTTAAAAACTTGTTTTCAAATAATGTCTTTGAAACTATATTAGCTTTTATAATATCATAATATTAAATGAAAGTTATACAAATAATGTAAGAAAATCTATTTCCTGATTTCTAATTTAAAATTTTCAATTAAACTTCAAATTATTCTTTAAAATTTATAAATAATGTAAATTAAAAATTTGTTAACGGCTGTAAAGAGAAATTTGTTGGTTTAACAACGATTTAAAATGAAATCTGAAGTAATCATTTTAAATTTATAAATAATATAAACCAAAAAAATCGTTACTGGAAGTTTGTAGAAATCGTCTGACTCATCCGCCAATCAAATTAAAATTTAAAATTTATAAATAATATAAATAGAAAAATCGTAAATGGCAGTTTTTAAAACCGTTTAGTTTTCTTTTCGATTAAAAAATTTTTGCAATTTGATTATTATTGATTATATAATAATTTTTTATCAATAACATTTTTATTAAAAATATTATAAGTGAACTCGATTAATTATCTCAAGTAGTGCGAGTGAATAAACTTATAGCATAACTTGTAAGCTTTAAAAATAAGTTTTACAAGCTAATTTAAAATTAATAAAGTTTACAAAATATTTTAAAATTATGAGACTTCTAATTGAATACAAAAAGATTTCTACATTAAGCACATGACTTCAGATCAATAATTTTAGCAAGATAATAAACAAATTGAATAAATTTAACTGATTATATAAGTTTCAATATATTATTTGCGAATTTTACAATTGTGGACAATTTTTTTCTAACCTATTTACATGAAAAATTATGCTAATTTAATGGCAATATTCCAAGAGTATCCAACAACAAAAAAAAGTATACAAATAACAACTTCAATTACTATGAAAGCTTTAACTTTACTGCACTCCTAAGTCAAAATTGCTACTTTTCGCAGTTGGAAATTTATTCATTAATATTAATGTGTATCATTTGAAACGTCCGAAGACCAAAAAAGTGCGAACAAAAATAGGACAATAACTGCTAACATTCTGAATTGCTTATTCAGTCAACGATTCAATTCCACTTTAATGAGTCATTTCATAACTAACGGGAAATAACCGTTATTTTCGAAACTGTCGGTGGAAAAGTTTTAATTTTCTTTCTGCTATTATTACTTAGTAGTTTTATTGCCCTGTTGTCACATATCTAACCCATTCTTATAAATGACCTACCGCCATTTTAAAGCTTTCATAATTGGTTCGGATATCAATTCGAAATTGCGTTAAAGTTATGAGGGATTTGCTCTGAAGCCTGTTCCATTCAGTAAGACTATAATCTCTCATTTCATTTCAGTTCTATCTTTTCATTTTCTTTTATTTTTTTTCTTCTTTATTTTATTTTTATCTTCTCCAAGGTTTTTAAAACACATTAAGAATGGAAAGGGTGGTGAATTGTTCTGAGAAGTTTCGAGATAGATTGATTTTGTGATTGCCATTCCTTGAAAATTCCATTAATAAAGTATGGTTTGTATAAATGTGGATCCATTAACCGTAAGTTTAATGTCCACGTGAAGTGGAGTTCTTCTTAAGTATCTTCTGATCGTGCGCAAAATAAACTTAAAATGAGAAATCCAATTTAATTGAATATTGGAGAATCTTTTCAGTTTAAATCGGGATTCGATTTGAATAACGCAAATATATATCATGGTATAAAGAAAATAATTACATCTGTCTAAATTTACTTTATCATATTGCCCATTTATTTTACTGGAAATATTATCTCGATTTAAAAAAAAAAGGTTTTCCCGTTCTTATGAAGTTTTAAATACATAAAAAAATTGAACACGGAGAGGCTTTTTTAAAAATATATTGCGAAATTTTAGTTATTGAAAAGCTACATGTTGAAAAATACTTTTAAATTAAATTAATGATTATAAATGGTTAAAAAAATAACTGTTGGAAGTATATTTATTAATAGCCGCCTTTGGAAGCCAGTCGGTACGCCAGTATTAATGCAGATTCAATCGATTTTTTATATATAATTTGATCTCATAATAAGTTTTTCAGAAATATTTTTATCCTTCAAATTTCGACAGTCATATAATTCACTTATACTAATATGTAGGCCTTAAGCAGTCCTGATCTTTGAACTTCGCATCTCTCTCTGATTTTCTATCAGTGCTCGTAAAATTCATTTTTATATTAAAGAGGCAATTATGAAACTTCAATTATTATAAAGACCTATCTACTCAATCCAAGCATAACTTTAAATAAAACTAAATAAAACAGAACTGAAAGCAGAGTAGTCCGACATTGAAATTTTATGTTCACTACAGAAATCGAAACATATTTTTTTTATAATTTAAAATATCTCAAGGAACTATTCAGCAAATATTTCACAGATTAAATGAAACATTCAGCTTTTAGTTTTATTTTTAGATGTATATAAATTCTCTAAATTATAACATTTTTTTTGGTTTATAAATATATTTCAAAAAAATTATGGTTTAATTCCTTTTGTCTTATAAATTCATATTCTGTAAAATATTCTTAATATTTAAACTTCAACATAAATAGATAAGCATTTCTATTTCCTGCGATCAAATCTGGCTGATTTATTCAGTTCTGAATATTGCAAGTTTAGAACAATCATCATTTTCATAATCTAGGCTAATTATTCTAGAGAAACCCTGAGTGGCCTTTTTGATAACTTGATAAAGTCATATAAAATCGCCAGATTAAAAAAAATAGTTATATTGAAATTTTCAAAGATCGATCAGCTTCGATAATTGATTTAGCTTATTGGAGTTTCACTTTTTTTTATTTTAAGGACTTATTGTCTCTAGAATATTTTGTTAAATATGATTCACAGAGCAGATGATTGAATTAACATTTATAAACAGTTCACTGTTATTTATTTGATAATACTTTAAGATAGTTCATATAATTCGCTGACGATTAAAATCCCCAAGAAAATAAAGAGCACTCAGCTACTCTTCGAAATCTGCCTGTTATACTTTTTCAATCTTGGTGACATAGTTAACCCTTTAACGGTCATAAGGAGTGGGCAGTGGAAGAAAAAAGTTCACTTTTTTACGTTCTCTGAATTCCCACGAAAAAGTATTAATGTCAACTGTCAAACTTTTTAATGTCAAACTGTCAATTTAAATCATAAATGTTGCCTGAATTAAAAAATATGGATGTTGAACGGAATTTCGGTAAAAAAAATTATAAAAATCATGGTGGTGAAAATATCGCCTCTAACTGATAAAGGGTTAAAGTTCTTCTAGAAGGATATCGTATCTTATCTATTGTATCTTTTGCAAATAATAATATAAACTAGCTGTTATCCGGGTTCAGCTATTCGCTTATCACATTCATAACAATAATTTAGTCATGTCAATTAAATTTAACAAATTACATTTTTATTACAACAAAAATGAGTTTTAAGTTATGACTGTACTATAAACATCTAAAAAATTTCGATAAAGTTGTTTTCATTTAATGTGAAATTCGAAATGAATCTTCAACATAAATAAATAAAAATGAATATTTTAATAATTATTATTCATAATTTTAATATCATAATTAAGACGACTAAAGAAGCATTATTTAGCAGTTTAAACAGATTGTGCCTACACAAACATGCATTGATTTATTAAACTTTTTTACATTTTTAAACGAATTTATTACTGTTACAGTTTGATGCAAAATTTGCGAGAAACGCATAATTTATTCAAATACACTATGAATTCTCATTTATATAAAAGCGTAAAAACATCACCAAAACAGAATATACCATTTAATTAGATAATAGAGAAAATAAACCAATTAAATTGCTGAATACTGGATCATTAATATAATATAACTTAACTAAGTAATCATGCAAGCATTTTGACAAATATCTTTGTAACAAAACTTTTTCTAACTGTATTTCGTAGTGAATTTAATTATCACACATTGTTACAGCTTTGTGTAGTAAATAATGTAGTAGGTTGCTATTTGCTTGACTAATTTGTTCGGTTATAATAATATAACGAAATAACTTTCGCTAATGAAACTTAGAAAGCAAACTGCAGGATATAATGCTTGATAAATTAATAGTTAAGTAATTAAATATTTTCTATAAATATCATGTTGAAAACAAATATTTTAAGGGCGTTTATGAATTTTATTAATGAATATATTTGACAACAAATTATTTCAATTCAACTATTCAGTATTAATAGAGACGAATTTTTGCAATTTTTAAATTTTTATTTATTTTCTAAGATTTTAGAAATTGTTGTTGCTGTTGTTACTAATGGCGCCACCAGCAATTTCTAGCCGAATGAATGTCTCTTGTTTTGAATTTGAGCCAACTAGGACCAAGAGTACGACTCAGTTACGCACTGAATACAGTCGCTTACACAGTTCCTTTTTACAGGGGGGACAGACACAGATAGTATATAGAATAAAAACTTTTTTCTCCTTTTAAAGCAATATCAGTGATATTTTGGGGAGGACCTTGCAATTTTGAATCGTGGTCAGATGATGAGAGTGACAACAGCCTTGACGACAAAAACGGAATTGCCGGAAATAATTGGAATCTCACCAATATCTCGATTATGAGCATAGATATAATATCCTTCTAGAAGCTTCTTTGCCTTGTGGTAAGCAATAAAAATTCGAAACAGAGATATAAAAGAATAATTCATTCGAAAGTAGAAATAGAATGAATTCATTATTTCGAATATTGATTTTCAACTAGTTATCTTTGAATGCTTTCTACCTCTATTGTTTTATATTAACGGTTTGTTGCTTGCATGTTGTTATTTCTGAAAATATTGTTTTCAGTACAATTTGACTGTATGTTTTTCACTTGTGTTTTGTATTTTCATATAGAATAAAGCCTCGCTATTAGTTGATGTTGTTGTAATTAGTGGCACTTGCCAGGGACAAGCTTCTCCGAGGCGTCAGGAGTTTTTGAGCCGAAAGAAGCGTCTCTTGTTTTGAAGTTGCACCAACTAGGCGCAAGAGTACGACTCAGCTACACACTCAATACAGACGCTTGCATAGCCCCTTTTTAAAAGGGGAAATATTCACACACTACACAGAAGAAAAGCTTCTTCCGTGTACTATCGTCATATACATTTGCATTATATTCCACAACTTCCTCCAAACAGATGGGTCAATTTCAGTCAAATTTTGAGCACTTTAGATTCGTAAGAAGAAAGGTAAGAAAGTTGTTAACCTGGAAAGTGCTAAGATGCAGTTGTTTGAAAATATTTTTTATGAAAATAATTTTACAATATATATTTCAAACTATACTAAAATTCAAAAGTTTACTTTTTTAATTTATCTTAAATTAAATTATGTCCCATTTTTCTCTAATTCTTATTTATTCTTTTAAAATTTGATGTATACTATTTTGAAAAGCAGAATCAGGAAAACTCTGATATACTCTACCACTATTTTTTATATTTTTGCTTCTTAACATTCAAAACCTTTTTATTGAATGGTCTAAAATTCAATTCTGTAATATTTCTGCCTTTTGTGTTAATTTTTTCAACGTTTAAGGTATCCGTTTATGAAATATAGTGCTAGCAGGAGGGTGCTATACTACCACTTCTTTTTTGAAAATTTTGTTTCATACTTTTTGTAACCATTTGGTGGATATAAAGTAGTTACTTAGTGGACCCTAAATTACCGGCATATTATTTAAAAGAATTCAAGAATTTCAATAATTCAATTTTTACATATATTTATTGACTCAAGCAACGGAAAGCAATATTCTCCTGTTGTTGTTGTTACTTATGGCACTTGCCTATAGACCATCATCCCTGCGGATACAGCAGCAGATTTAAGCCGAAAGGAGCGTCTCTTGTTTTTGAAGTAGCGCCAACTAGGGTCAAGAATACGCCTTAGCTACACACTCACCACATTCGTTTGCACAACCCCTTTTTACAGGGGGTACATTCACACATCTCACAGATAGCACACAGAAGAACAACCATGCTCGAACCGGTAATCGGACCCAGGAAGCCCAGATCATGTTTAACTCACTCCCCCTATGTCAGGACAAGGGCAAGTTCCACCTCTACCAACACATATTACTGAGTTATGGTACTGTATAACTCGGCAATACATTTTGTAAGACAAAGCATGCTTTTTCATGAGCACGACTAATTTTGCTCTTATTTACATGTGTGCCAGGTAACAAAGAGGACAGCTCATTGAACCTTTTTAATCGGTGTAAAAAAACCGAAACGTTTTTTTTTCATCATTGTGTAGGTTGTTAATATCCTATTTATACTTTATAATGCCCATATTTTTGTGCACAGTTGTTTTCCATTGTTAAATGAAAAAATGAAATTTTATGCTTTTGGCAATTTTAAGTCATTTGTAGATTATAAAAATTACACAATTGCTTATAATTTATATAAAACGTAAGTGAAATTAGACATATTGGCCTTCCTTAACCACGCTTTCTTTTTCTTTCTAACCAAATGGTTCGAAAAATATTCCCATTTTCTAGAGTAAATCTTACCAGAAACGTTTGATTTATTTTCAATTTGTTTTGCCGTCACGTGATTATTTCCTGTAGCATCAACTTAGAAACCGTTCTCTTTGATAAAGAGCAGTAATTCCTATTGTTTGCACCAATTGGAGCAGGTCAAATCAATCAATTTGTATCTTTTCATTCTTATTTTCTTTTCTCTGACTTTCAAAATTCTATACGAAATAAATCATTGTTTCCTTCTCTCAGTCAATTGTTCTGTAGACGGAAAGACAGATTTCTTTTCTGCTTGCAGGCAAATTAATGTTTTAACAAATAATAAAAAATTACAGTCAAAGTTTTCTTTAGAAAGTTTCAGTACTTGTTCTGAAGCCAAAGAATCCTATTTTTGATTTTTCTCAAATATCAGTTAGCCTTATTTCTTAAATCAAATACAATTAAAATGTATCATTAATCTGAATCAGTACTGTTTTTCGCAAATCTTTATATAAATTTCAAATGATATACATACATTGCAAGAAAAGTGAATTTAATGAAAACATTATTATTTGGTATTTACGTACTAAGCCGTCGATCACTTTCGCCAACCACAAAAAATGGTCGCCAATAGATTGCCTACGTGCCAAAATTAGTTTGCCGCGTATTCAAAAGCATGAAAGGATTTTGTCCACCAAAATGAAATTTGGCGTGGTTGGCGCGTTGTTGGCGAATCGACGGTCTAATCCGTAAATACCTATTAATTTTGAAAACAAATACATTAAAAAGGTGTCCATAATTCAAATATAAAAAAATAAATATTTTGTACGTAAATAGATATAGTAAAAACACTGAAAATATTTTCCCTGATCGAACAATACGTAAAAAATAAAACAAAAAAAAATTGCAACTTGGATAATTATTATCTTTCAAAATGAACCAGGAATTTTCACCGACAGTCTTTCAAGCTTGGTAATATTTTGTTGAAAAACAAATTTTTGGTGTTTTTTTCGACTGCAGGCCTTAATTATTGGATATGATCATTTTAAAATATTATGAATAGCAATATCTACTTCGTCATGGATGTCAGATATGGGGAATAATTCTTTGCTGAAACACTCTACACATTCATAAATTCACAACATTAATATTTTCTAAGGGTTACTTTTTACAGTACATTTATTTCCTTTTGTGTTTCTATATAATCAATTATAGGCAACTGTTTGCTTTAAAATATGAGCATTTGATTATTTTATCACTATATTTAAATTATTGAAGTACCATATGACATGTTTTAAGACTGGAAGCGTAAAACGCGTATTTCTATATAAATCCCCAGAATTAAAGCTCTAAAGAAAGTCTTTTTGTAAAAAGGAAAAAAAGGAATTTTCACAATTATTCTTACAGGTAACTTTACTTAATTATACTTTTAATATCCTCACGAAAATATAAAGATGAAAAATTGGAAGGAATATGGAAGACATCAGTGGAAAGAATTGAAAAACTTCAAAAAAATGGAGAAGACTCAGGGATAAGAATATGGGAATTTCTGAGAAAAGAATTGGAAAGTTTCAGTGGAAGGAATTTAGAAAACCTCTCAGGAAGAGATTGTAATGCATTAGTAGGCAAAACTCAGGACTTTTAGAAAAAAGGAATGTTAAATATCTAGATATCTTTAAAAATTTCAGAGAAAAATCTAAAAAGCTTCATTCGTTGGGGGAAATTGAGAAAACTTCAGAGGTTGGAATTAGAAAAATCTTCAGTAGAGGGAATCAGAAAGCTTGTGTGAGGAATTGGGAAAGCCCTAGCGAAAGAAATTGAAGAAACTTCAGAAAAAAAAGAATTCGGTAAGTTTCAGTGGGAAGAATTGGGAAAACTTCAGAGTGAAGAGTTATAAACCATTTCAGAAGAGGGAATCGAGAAAGTTTAAGTGGAAGGAATTAAGAAAGCTCTAATGAAAGAAACT
The DNA here is from genome assembly GCA_026289955.1 of Argiope argentata. Taxonomy (NCBI): domain Eukaryota; kingdom Metazoa; phylum Arthropoda; class Arachnida; order Araneae; family Araneidae; genus Argiope; species Argiope argentata. Next base: position 267,026 of record JAOUZG010050060.1, on the reverse strand, counting down.
GATGAAACTTCAGAGGATGGAATTCGGTAAGCTACAGTGGGAGGATTTGAGAAAAACTTCAGAGGAAGGAATTAGAAACAATATCAGAAGAGAGAATCGATAAAGGTTCAAAGGAAGGAATTGGGAAAGCTCAAGTGGAAGAAATTTGGAAAAACTTCAGAGGAAGGAATTAGAAAAAAAATTCAGAAGAGGGAATTGATAAAGTTTGAGTGGGAGGAATTGGGAAAACTCCAGAGAAAGGAATTAGAGATATTCAGAAAAGAAATCGAGAAAATTTCAAGGGAATGCATTAGGAAATCTCAAGAGAAAAAAAAATTGGGAAAAATTCAGAGGATAGAATTAGAAGGATTCAGAAAAGAAATCGAGTAAATTTCAAAGGAACTAATTGGGAAATCTCAAGCAAAAAAAAAAAAATTGGGGAACATTCAGAGGAAGGAATTAGAAAAAAAATCAGAAGAGGAAAGAATAAAGTGAGTGGAAGGAATTGGGAAAGTTCAATGTGAAGAATAATGAAAGCTTTAATGACGAGAATTGGAAAAATCTCAGAGTAAGACATTGGGAAAGTCTGTTGAAAAGATAAACAAAAAAATTAAGAATTAGCAACAAACAGAATTCAGTTTTTGTAATGTATTTGCGGAACGGTGAATAAATGGGAAGATATATATAAATTTATGATACTTTTGCGAAACAACAAAAATTGATCACTGAACTACCTCTAGCCACAGTTGGGAATATACTTATACATTTATCATACGGTTGTGAGCACCAAAAAATAGACTAGTGATACAACATGACTCACAATATGGGTATTCTCTTAATTAGATAATAATTAATTAATAATAAAGCAAATGATATTAACATAATTGTATAGTAAATCCAGGAAATGCATTAAAGAAATCTGAAAAAAATTTAATATAGTTCATTTTTATTAATTGTTTATAAATATTATATATAATATAAATTTTTTGTGGACTTTGAAATAGTAGAGTTAATATTAAAGCACAGGACGTCTATTTATATAAACTTTCAAGTACATATCTGTAAATGAGTGTAGTTATTTAGAATCAGTTTAAATAATGAATATATGCCATCGTTTAGCACAAGTGAAATTTGCTAAAACGCCAATGTACCTCTTTACAAATCCATGGGACTATAAACTTGAAATTAGAATTCCTTTTATCCCATATCCATCCAATTCAACTCTTCGACTCCACAGGCATTTTCCATGAAACTTCAAAAAGAAGAAGATTAAGTTACACCCCTGTCTCGACTGCACCAAATTCTCAAACGGCAACATTCTATTTTTCGGAATAGAACCTTACAACCCTCCTTCTCATGCCACCAGCAAAAAAGAACAAATATTTCATGAACCTGATCCAAGAAAGTCCGGAGGTCGGATTTTCTCCTTGACAAACTCTCGACGTGTAAAGTTACAGTTACAGCGTAAAACAAATGAGAAGCGCCCGCAGCCTTGCGAATTGCCAAGACGAAGGAACAGTTTGCAACCTTGGAACCGGAATCAATATATGTCTCCAAGGAGAGAACTAACGGTAACCTTGTCTCTATGAGTGCCTTAGAGCCTTCGTGGAATTCGATAGTGAAGGATTGCTGTTCCAAGAAAGTTTGTCACCTCTATTCGACGGCGGTTGTGAGAGGGGTATTCGTTTTTAAAAGTTCAGACACATCGTAGGCGTAAATTCATATGGAGTTTTGAAGACACCCTGTCGGTATTTACGATGTCAGCCGAAATCTTCTGGAAAAGTGTCAGTTAGGAGAAGGAGATTTTGGGGGAATTCTTTATGCAATATAAAAACCGGGAAGTCTGCGACCAGTGTTTTTTAGGGAAAATTTGGTTTCAAAAATGGAGACATCCATATATTTTTAAGCAATAAAATATTACGAGTTCAGATATAATATTGCGTTATATCAGATTATGGTAAAGAATCTGAATTCCCTTCATTTTTGAGCCATAGTGTTTTCCTCAGTATAGTTTGATTTCTGTTTGAAAAATTCCACTTGGCAATCTAACAGGCAAAGAAAGATTTCTTTACATCTAAATTAATATCAGGCAACATAACCTGTGAATATAAGTAGCAATCAAAAATTAGACAGTAGAAATCACTTTTTAGACCCTAGCTTCTATTAGAGTTATCGGAAAGTATTAAATACTAAACCTTTATGTCTTAACGAGGTGCTAGTTTGGTTCATGGGATTTATTTTTCTCTCTTCATTATTAAGAAAGCTATAGTGAAAATTTCAATGAAAATTTTAATGCTTCAAGATTTCAACTACTTAGAGCAAGAAGGGCTATTTACCATTACCAAGAAGGGCCATTATATCTCTAATAACATATACCATGTGTGTGTGTGTGATGATAATTAGAAATTTAATTTAAGCATAATTAATTTCTTAACTTTTAGTATAATTTAGCACATTTCAATTTATTCCAAAATATTCTCTTATTTCCATATTCAATTTACATTTTTATGTTTAATTAATTCAACAGAAGCAAGTAAAACTACTGAATTGGCTAAAAGCGTCATCTGTCTTTGAAACTCCCTTTTTCTCCAAGCAAAAATTGTGATTTACATATATATATATATATGTAAATCACAATTTT
>JAOUZG010050060.1:193576-226599 GCA_026289955.1 Argiope argentata | reverse complement strand
AAACATGAAATGGTCAATATAAAATAAAATTATTACACCATCGTATATTGAACTAACTGATAATATGATTTTAAATATTAGCTGAATTATTTTATAAAACAAAATTTTACATCGAGATGAATGAAATAAAAGTTTTAAATTTTTATCAATCAGCTATTTATTGCTAAGTCTGGATCACTACACAGAATTTGTATATAATACGTTAAAAAAGGAATTAATCGAATCAAAATCATTTTTTTCCGAAGATTTAATAACCTAGGCTACTTTAACCGCATAATCTAAATCTAAATAAATTTGTCTTCATTTATTAAACAAATATCATTTGAAGATAAAATAAAAATTTGAAAAGCAACTGACGAAAAGAAAGAATTAAAAATTATATTTAAGTTTGTTAAAAACGTTTCTTTGAAATAAAAAAAATATTTTTTTTTTCAGAATTCAGGTAATTTTCGATATTGTCGATTCAATTGCGCTTGAGAATTTTTTTTATTATTATTTTACATTACCTTAATACATATTTGAATAAGTTTTTTTTTTTTGCTTTGTCACATAAATTTAATTCATGAAATAGAATATTTACACACAGATATAAAATTATCTTATTTCAAATAGGAATTTTGTTTCAATTTATATTTGAATAAAATTTATTTGTGAACTAATGCTGTTTATTCCACAAAGAATCGTTTTATTTAGTAATTAACTTTTTCGCAACATATTTAATATTATATCAAGAATTTTGTATTCTTAAAAAAATTAATAATTCTGTGCATCCAATATTTGTTATAACAAAATATTAATAAGTTAAATTTCCTGATTAGCTGAATATTTTATAAATATCGAAGCTAAATAATTCTAAAAATAATACTTTTCTTATTCTAGCTTCATCCCAAACGATTTTATCGATTTAGATTTTAATTTCTTTTGCGGTTGAAAATAAATTCCAATTTATTCCATTAGTAATTAGATTTATATTTAGTAAAAAGTAATGCCACTCACCTTTTTCTTATTAATTCTATGCTCTGATTTTATTACTTTATTATTACTTTTTATTGATTTTTTTTTGCCAAAACTGAACCACAAATAAAACTAATTACTTTTTCTGGTTTAGGGAGCCTTATATTGTTCTTTTTATTTTACATGTTATTTCTTGCGTCTCTTTAAAACTAAGTCTCCTTTCTGTATCTGATTTTTCTATCTTTTCGTATCTATACATTTGTTTTTTTCTTCCTTATTTGTTTCAATATCACAACTATACAGCAGAAATAAACATATTCAATTCACTTTAATTTAAATTAATGTTTTGCCTTTTTTATCGTTTGATTTTTGTGTAAGTGTTATTTGCAGTAAATAGGAAAACATTATACTAATTAAAAAATAAAAAGAGTTTCAACAAGTAAAAGTAGAAAATAGTAAAAGCAATATTATTTCAGTAATAATAAAAAAACACAGTATAAGATAAAATAAATGCTCTTTTTATAATTTCACTCAACTCTATAAGTTAAATTTAAAGGTTTTGAAAATTAGTTCGGTTAGAAATGTTTTTGATCAAATTTAATTCTAACAACTTGCAAAACAAGAAAAAAAAAGAATCCACCTTAATCTAGTTTTCTAAACATCCTTTTTATTTTTTGCACGAGTTCTTGTTCTTCTTTTAAGATATTCACTATAAGAACATTAAATCTACTTATCTCAGCGTTGAAACCTCTGGAATAGTTCTCAAGATGAATTAATTCTTTTTGAGCAAGTTTTCCAGCGTTTAAACTTAATTTTAGTATTTTTGAGCCGGAAAATTCATTTAAGGATTATTCCTTGTTTTAAAATTATTAAGTTAGAAATTTCAATAGATAATTTTTTTATAAGTGGTACAAATCAAGTATTTACGCTTTTAGAAAATACTTTTAGCAAAACTTAAAAGTATGAAGTAAATTTTTAATTTCTTTTCTGCTTTACATTCCATTCTGCAAGGAGTAAATGCAAAATAGCAGGAATGTTCGATTTTCAAATACATTTATGTTTTGTAAAATGTGCTAAACAATTTTTTAATCTTCTCTCTTAATCGTTTTAATTTGATTATCCTTATTTTTCATTTAATTTTTATGTGTAATGTCATTGTCAAAGCGGTTATGTTGCACTTTTAATTCCGTCGGTTTTAAATGTCCTCTCGTTTATGTGAGACTTTGGAAAGGAAAACTCCGGTTTCGTCCTCGTCATCTGCCATGGTTAAAAATCATAAGAATCATTCAATCTGTAGATCTATCTATGAAAATTGAGATGAAAAGCATTTATTATAAAACTGAATTTTAAATTTTATTAATAATTATTTTATTGTGTATCCACCTGCTTATAAAATATTAATAAGGATAATAACTGCGTGTGTGGTAATTTATTACGAAAAAGCTAATCTTTATAGCACAAGTTAATGAGATGAGGTCTGTTAATATTTTAATTGAGTATTATTCTTATTTTATATTTAGAATTGCAGCTCCACTGAAATGCTTATTCCCGAAATAGAATTTTATCATTCTTGATATAGATTAATTTTCTTTCATGTACTGATTCAACCATATTTTTTTAATATTTTTTATAATAATTAAATTAATTTATTCTTCTGGTTGTTCATTTAATCATATTTCTTTGCGTGTAGGTGTTTATTTTTGACATAATTCATCATTTCAAGATACAGAGCCTTTTTTGTTATTAATTGCTTCTATTCAATGATATATTTGATTTCTTTTTAATAAGTAAGTATTTAATTATACCATTATTTGTTTGAGATATTTATGTTTTTGATTTGAGTGAATAGAATAATTTGAATTCTTAAATAATGTTTTGAATAGAAAAATATCTCATTGTAAGGGAACTATAGATTTCTTCTTAACTGTTATTGCTATATATTTCTTTTAAACTCATTCATATAAACTCATTGTTACTATATATTTCTTCTAAACTCATTTATATAAACTCATGCCGGCTTTATGGCACAGACGCAGCACGTTTTCTTCGTATTCTGGGATTCCTGGGTTCGAGTCCCGGCTTGGGCATGGTTGTTCTTCTGTGTGCTATCTGTGAGATGTGTGACTGTCCACCCCTGTAAAAAGGGGCTGTGCTAGCAAATGTGGTGAGTGTGTAACTAAGTTGTACTCTTGGCCCTAGTTGGAGCTACTTCGAAAAACAAGAGACGCTCCTTTCGGCTTAAATCTTCTGCTTTATCAGCGGGGGGGAGGCTGTCCATAGGCAAGCGCCGTAAGTAACAACAACCACATATAAACTCATTGTTGCTTTATATTTCTTCTAAACTATTATTATTATATATTTCTACTAAACTATTATTATATATTTCTTCTAAACTATTATTAATATATATATATCTCCTAAACTATGATTACTATATATTTCTTCTAAAGTCATCCATATCAACTCATTGTTAATATATATTTCTTCTAAACTATTATTACTATATATTTCTTCTAAACTTATTCATACCAACTCATTGTTGCTATATATTTCTTCTTAACTATTATTACTATATATTTCTTCTAAACTCATTCATATCAACTCATTGTTACTATATATTTCTTCTAAACTATTATTATTACTACATATTTCTTTTAAACTCATTCATATCAACTCATGGTTACTATATATTTCTTCTAAAATGTTCTGTATGTCTCTAAATATCCTGTAATGTCTAGATCTTGACTGATCAAATAAGTGTGTCAGGTAACTAAAAATCCCTTTATTTTTAGCCTTATACATTTAAACAAAAACAACTTGTTCTCGTCTGGGTTAATATTATTTACGAAATTTTCAAAACAGTTAAAAGATAGTAATGAATTAGTTCTACTATCAATTCGAAGAATACACATCACAAAAAACAGCTACTCCAGGGATAACTCTAAAAATCCACCAATCATTTTCATGTGGATCTTAACACAGAAGTCCAAATCACACGGAGCTTCAAAAATTCAGGTATACCAGCTTTCTGGCACAGAGGTAGCGCGTCTTCCTCGTGTTCTGGAAGTCCCGGGTTCGAGTCCCGGTTTGGGCATGGTTGTTTTACTGTATGCTATCTGTGAGACGTGTGACTGTGCTTGCGAAAAGGGGCTGGGAAAGCGAATGTGGTGAGGAAGTAGCTACGTCGTACTCTTGGCGCTACTTGAAACATGAGTCGCGTATATTCGGCTTAAAATCTGCTGATGTATCAGCGGGGCTTATCCATGGCAAGTGCCATAAGAAACAACAACAAGCATAGGTAATAATAAAGCAATACTGTTAAAAGTAGGTGATCTTTTAAAAATGTATCTGCTTTCAAAGAAGCATACATAAAAATAATGAAAACTGGTAAAGGCTGGTAAAAATATGTTTTGTCCGTAAATTGTGTAAACCTTAAAACATTCTAACCAAAACCACATCATGTTCTCACATGATATAAAAAAATAAAGATTAAAATGAAATCTGGTATGCATATTTTAATGTATCATGTCAGAACATTTTTTGAACAGCCAAGCACTACGTGTTCGTGCCAGTTAAATTAAATGTTGATTCATTTTAATGGTTTCATTGAATGATCACTTTAGTATTGTAAACGATCCAAAAAACTTTGTCCTGCATTTGTTGTTTTAAAAAAATATCTCGTTTCCTACTTATTTCATTTCATATAATCACGTGCTCAAAATGACATTTTTCCTGGTTTTATTGGGTGTATTCATTCACCTATTTTTTTAACAGAGGTTTTGTAAATGCAATGGCATCGCATTTTCGGAATTATTATTTTATTTTTGTTTGCCCCCAAAACTTCATCCTAAACACAACATCTTGTTCTGACATGATAAAAAAAAAGAAATTGAAAAACATGCTAAAGTGGAATTTAAGAAAAACATTGGAAATGATATTTTTGATAACTCCAAAACTATTTACTTTTATTTATGATATAGCTATAAAAGTATTAAATATTATTTATGAAATTCTTGATTTTGTAAAATCCAAAAACCTGCTATAATTTAATGACTAATCAATTGAAAATAAAAACTAAAAGCATTAAACAAATAAAAATTTGGTCCAGGTTTTTTAAAAAAAAATATTGATAGTATATTTCATCTTACATCCTTAAAAGATGTAAGATGAAATATATTAAAATGACATTTTTCTAGGCTTTATTTGCTGTAGTTATTAACTTTTTTTAATCAGAGCTTTTGTAAATACATTGGTAACACGTTATTAAAAGCTGATTTTTGGCGATGCTTGTGCAGATAATCAAATTTTTATTTTTTCGCATATGGATTTTTGTAGACGTCAGAAAACTTCATTCCCAAAACAATATCATGTTCTGACATGAGAAAAATAAATTAAGAGTTGCCATATGGTTCTACCCGTCTCAGTTATAGAAACGGTCTTATAAGCATTTATCTCATCAAAATAAATATAAGGATGAAATAAAATGCTTCTAATAAAACGGAAGTGACGATCACGGGTGAGCAAAGAATACCGGAAATGCGCTCATTTTATTATCTATTACCAATTTGCGATATAAAATCGCCGAAAATTGATACCATCTGATTCCTGAAAAGGGCAACATTGTTATTCACCTTTTAATATTGATTGCACTTCTTGATATTGCTGCTTTATTCCCAAAACTGAACCTCGAATAAAACTAATTACTTTTTTGAGTCTATTTAGAGAGCCTTATCTCATTCTTCTCGCTTTAGTTGTTCTTTCTTGTATCTCCTTAACCTAAGCCTCTGTTCTTCATATTTTCTTTGTTTCCCTTTTTCCCCTAAGCTCGCCTCCTTTTTCCCTATTTGTTTCCGTCTCACAAATGCACCAAGAGAAATAAACGACTAGCAATTCACTTCAGTTTAAATGAATACCTTTTTTTTTCTTCTTTTTCTTATAAATGTTTTCTTTTGGTTACTGTTAACCGTTCTACGTACATTAGTTTTAGGCAGAAAAGAAAAAAAGTGGGGGTTTTTTGTTTCAATTTTTTTTTCTAACTGTAATCTTTTCATTCAAGCAGCTTTAGGGGGTTAAAAAGAAGTAAGGATGACATGTTTTTGATCTAACTTAATTCCACAGAATGGAACATCAAAATTAAAAAAAAAACATCGTTTTGTTTTGTTTTTCTAATTATTCTTTGTCTTTCTTATCGACTATTTTTTTATATATGAACTTTAAGTAAATTAGGCTCATCTATTTAAGAAAGGAGCTTGTTTATAAGTAGTGTTAATTCCTTTTGAAAGAACTTTTGTTGCCTGATTATTCTAATTTACTTCAATTCATTCGACAATTGGGAACTTTATTTGTGAATGTAATATCTAAAAAATGAATAATATTGAAACGAGTTTCAGTTTAATATTGTCCTTAACAAGACGTTTTACTTATAAATTTGCTTTTTGAAAAAACAAATTAAATGGAAAAACATAGACGAAATCCATAAAATAACTTAAATTGAAGTGTATAATGTAAAGTGTGGTGTGATATATCAAAGAGCTGGAATTATTTTATTTCTGTAAACTGAAAAAAACTGTAATGCATATAATTGCATATCGCACTGATATGTAGTAATGACTATTCCTCTCTTAAATAAATTTTACTTTTTTAATTTAAAAAATAATTATTAAAATATCGTAAATTTCCAATAATATAATGATTAAAAATTCGTAAATTTTAGATAAAATAATAGTTGAAAATTCGTAAATTTCAAATAAAATAATGACTAAAAATTCGTGAATTCCAAATAAAATAATAAATATAAATTTATTTATTTTGCTGTATTTCTACGACAGCTCTAGCGTTTTAGATCAAATTAATACAATTAGTTAAAGTTATTCTTCTTTTAAGTTTATTTATATATGTGTCTTGGAAATACTCTATTTTCCACTCACACAAAAGAAAATATTTTTCATCATTAGATATTAGAGCTTTTTTTTATCTCTTCTCATGCTAACAATGTTATATAGCACTATCTCGTAAATTTTTGAGAGCTTGTGTTTTTGCAATAGGATAATTCTGTGAGATGGCATTGATGGACATGAGATGAGGTAAGATATAAAAATATTCATATTTTATTCAGTATAAGATTCATATAAATATATTTTCTCTCCAAAAAATACGATATACTAAAAAAATTATCGTGCGAAAGCAGGTTTCTCAGATATTGTTTATAAATATAATAAACCTGAGCTAATTGTTAGTGTAATACAATAAAAAATATATTATTCTGGCATTAGTAAATAAAGTTATAGTTGAACCCAAGATTTCTCTGTGTATTTTTTGTATAAATAATTTAGAGTAAAGTGTGTTCATTGCCATATTATAACTTTTGAAAAGGCAAAGAAATAAACAAAAAAAATATTGTATTTATCTAAATAAAAAATGAATTTATTTTATAAATATTATAAATTGAATATATAAACTAAAATCCCGTCTAATCTGTTGATATTGCATTCACTAAACAATTTTTTTACAAAAACAAACAAAACCAATCAAATTTTTATATATAAGATCTGTACAAGTCCAGTTTTCACTTAAATAAACTTTACTAGCTAATAATATATATTTTTCTGTAAATCTATTGATAATTTAGCTTCAAAATTACCATTTCTCATTTAGTTTCACTACTTTTCAGTTCAGATTTTTTTTTTATTTTAAGCTAATGGCAATTATTGCTTCACGATCAAGATTAATATCCCTTTATAATTTCTATAAAAAATTAATATAAAATTATAACTAAAAATATAGCTAAAATTAAGAAAATAAAATATAAAATATTATTCGTGAAAAAAATCGATTATTAAAATGACTTTACGATAAAACGAAAAATAAAAAAGTGGAACAAATTATTAATTGATTAAAATACAGATGCGTGATAAGTAACAATCAAATTAATCCTCACTTATGAAAAAAAGCGTGAACGATTATCAAGCACAAAAACAACTCAGAAATCTAAATGCTTCTTTTTTTATTTCTAAATGCAATAAAAGCTGATCATCTTCGCTTGAAGCAGTTATGATCTTTATTTTACTATTTTATTAACAGAATCCAATCTAATTTATTTGAAGAAGTCATAAACCAGAATTTGCTAGAATATTTTGAAGTTTTTATATCGTGCATTAAAATACAAAAATGGAAGTATAAATACCAAACGATAAAATGCGAATCCTTGCCTAACAACTCTAAATCTTGTTTCCGTTTTAACAAGCTTTTAGATTCAGAAAAAAAAAGGGAAGCAGAAAAAAAATATTCAAACTAGCGTTGGATGTTTTATTTAGAGTTAGAAGAAGTTCTGTAACGTATTTTTGAGATAAGTAAATAAATAAAATAGCAGTCGCGCGTTTTGGTATTGAAAATTTTTTAACGACCTCGGTAGAAGTAGATTTGGAGATTTTCGAGTTTCATAAGTTTTATATCTAGTAAAGATATAATAGATAAACATTTTTAAAGCCACGTTAAATTATTTGATTTTTTTATTTATAGCATAATTGAAAGCAAATGCGGGTTTATTTTAAATAAATTGGCTTCAATGTCAGATTTGTTTCGTATTAAACTAATGTTTTCACTTAGCATTACGATTTTGCATAAATATTTTGAAATTGATTCGATTATTATTGTTATGAAACCACTAAAGGGAATCAATTTGATAACGTTTGGGGTTTTAAAAAAATACGCCTCTTTTTATGAACAAAAAATTCGAGTATGTTAATGAGAAAATGTCAGGTGAACTGGAATATGGTTGCCATCAATTTACAATAAATCCTTAAATAAATAATAAACCCATTTAATGTCACTTTTTTATAAATGTTGATAACACACATTCGATCTAGAACAAACTTTAAAATAATTTCTATTTGAGTGGAAGATCTTTTTTTTAAATCAATAAAATCTTTGTGAGAAAAAAAAGCGAGGATGTAAATAGAAAAATGGAAGTCAGACTCGAGTAGTTTTACAAAGAATGATTAAGTAACTATTAAACAAGTTTCAAGTCAATTTTTATAGATGTTATCACACATTCGATCTAGTAGAAACTTCATATTAGTGAAATCATCAAGTGAAAAATAATTTTTTTAATTCAGTATTTTGGCTCAGATCGATTCGATTAATTTATTCTTCAGTTTATTTAAAAATCTAAGAATTTGAAAGCCGGTGTTATGAAATAAAGTCAGAACAAAATTTAAATCTACGGAAATGTTCTCCTCAAAAGTTTCTTGCATACTTCATTATAAATTTTCCACTATAGAGAATACATTGCATGGCAATAATGTACAATAGTAATAAAATAAAACTTTTGGCGCAAATTCATCCTTTAAACTGAGCATATTGTGTCATTCTTGACGATTTATCTGGCAATTAATTCTTGCCAAGCGTTTAATAGTATTCGAAAATCGAATTTGTATTCTAGGCAAGTTTCTTTCACTAATTGAAACAATAATCTGACATAAAATTGTAATTTTAGCCATAAAATCCCATACCAAATGTGAAATATTTAGTCATTGCGTTTTTGAATTATCGTTTTTAGTTTTTTTTAAAGTACAGACAGACAAACAGGTAACCCATAGTTGTACTTGGGTTAAAATTTAACTTGCGTTTACACTCTCGATGTTAAATCTGTGCACCTAAATATATCTATCTAGCTTTCTTCATATTTCAGTTATTATGTTGTACTTATATGCGAAACAACTGGACAGAATTCTGAGATTCTACTCAAAATCTGATAAAAATATGAAAATTTGGTGTGAAGACCTCATAGCAAATTTAAACCTTCCAGCTGGTAATATTTTTGAGTTATCACTTCGGGTCTTTGATGCCAATCAGTAACGATTATTTTTTATGTTTATGATGTTTGGAAATTAAAACAATTAGTAAAACCCAACAATCCAATGATTTGACAATATTTGAAGATTATAAGTGCAAATATTAGTACAATCTGATCCTTGATATATGATATATACTTAACTGTATTATACTTTATTTACCTTTTGCAAGTTAAAAAATTGATGAATTAAATAATCTACCAATTCTTAAACAAAAATAGAAATGAAACAAGACAATACATAATCAATTAAAGATAAACATTGTAATTGAAAATTATAATTATTTCTATATAGAAAATTACTAGATGAATTTCTAGCTATATTTAGAGGACTATCCAAAAAATGCCAGTTTTATTGTCGTTTGGTCCCATTTTGGGACAAAGATCCACATTTAAATACCTTCTTTTCTAAAGGTTTTAAGTAGGAATTTTTTTTAACTTATCCTCAGAAGTTAAAGTTTGTTTCAAGGAAAATCATTAAGTAGGAACTTATTTGCATAGGAAAGAGATTTACGAAAGCAGGTCGATTATTTTTATGGTGTTTGCCTTTAATGAAGATGGTGTCAATTTTTTTTTTGGTGTAGAAAGTCAGTGACTTCAAGTCCTCAAACTTCGGTTTGAATATAAAGTCTTGAAGATGAATATAAATTTGATGAAAAAGGAAAACAGTAATTTTCAGGTAAAAAGATAATGACCTGTCAATCTTGTAGGAGCCACCATTGTTCAAGAATGAAAATAAACAGCGGAATAAAAACAAATGCTTTTTAAATATTCATTTAAGCAGATGATAACTAAAAATAAGATACATGCTACATACTTCAAGTTATAACTTTCACAGTGTCCCAACTATTAAGGTCCTATAAATTAACTTCAAGGCTTTTATAAATTTTGATAATAAATAAATAAATAGCAATTTTTGGGCAGAAAGATAATGGACTGTCAATCATACAGCAGTCATTACTGTTTATAGCGCTTACGTTGTAAACAATAAAATTGAAACATCTACTTTTTATACATTTATTTAATCAGATGAAAAACAAGATTCATGCTACATATTGCTTAAAGTTCTAATCTCCACTAAGCGTCAAAGCTATTAAGGTTATATGAAATATGCTTCAAGGCTTTTATTTATTTTGAAAAAAAATTAAATAGCAAGTTTCTGATATAAAGATAATGGACTGTCAATCATATAGCAGCCATTATTGTTTATAGCGCTTGCGGTTTTAACATGGATATTAAAGCCTCTGCTTTTTAAGCCTACCTTAGGCAGATGAAAAAAAATTCTACATAAAACTTCGAATTCTAGATTTCACCAAAAGTATCCCTAAGAAGATATTATAAAATATTCTTCAAGGCTTTTATAAATTTTGAAAAAAAAATTAATAGCGAGTTTCGGGTAAAAAGACAATGACCTGTCAATCATGAAGAAGCCGTTGGTGTTTATAGCGCTTGCGTTGTAAACAGTGAAAATAAACATCTGCTTTTTAAACAGTTTTTAGGCAGATGAAAAACAAAATACATGCTACATATTACTTCCAGTTCTAACTTTCTCAAAATTTCAGAACTAATAAGGTTATATAATTTAAGCTTCAAGTATTTTATTAATTTTTAAAAAAAATTAAATAACAAGTTTTGGGTATAAAGATAATAGTTTGTCAATCATATAGCAGCCATTACTGTTTATAGCACTTGCGGTTTAAACATTAATATTAAAACATCTGCTTGGTAAGTATACCTTAGCCATATGAAAATCAAAAAAGCATTCAACATAAAACTTCGAATTCTAGCTTTCTACAAAAGTAACACTAAGAAGATATTACAAAATATTCTTCAAGTCTTTTATTAATTTTCAAAAAAAAATTAAATAGCAAGTTTCGGTTAGAAAAATATTTGACTGTCAATCATATACCATTCATTACTGTTTATACCGCTTGCGGTTTTAACATTGATATTAAAACATCTGCTTTTTAAGCATACCTTAGGTAGACGAAAATCAAAAAAGCATTCTACATAAAAATTCAAATTCTATCTTTCACCAAAAGTATCACTAAGAAGATACTACAAAATAATCCCAACGGCATTTATAAATTTTGAAAAAAATAAAAAAATGAATAGCAAGTTTCGGGTAAAAAGACAATGACCTGTCAATCATGAAGAAGCCGTTGGTGTTTATAGCGCTTGCGCTGTAAACAATGAAAATAAAACATCTGCTTTTGTAACATTAATTTAAACAGATGGGAATAATAAAAACAAGATACATGAAGCAGATCTCCTTGAATTTATATGTTATGAAGTTGTCACAATGAATATGCATGCGTAAAGTTTCTATAAATCAGTCTTTTAGGTATTTCTAAATTTGACAAACTTAACTTCTACAAACTTAGAGAAAAATGTAAATACTGTTCGGGTAAAATGGTAATGGCCTAACACGTAGAAAACTCTACTGTTTAAAACGCTTAAGTCAAAAATAATGTAATAACAACATCTGTTTTTTAACATTAATTTAAGATTTCAACACATAGTACTAATTGAAAAAGAGATACTTGTAATATATTACATCAAATTTTAGATTTTATAAAAATGTCACAATAAGTGTAAACGTAAAAAGTTTCTATAAATCAGTCTTCAATGTAGCAATAAATTTGTAGAATGTAAATATTAAATCCCAGGTTTAAAAAAATTGATGTCCTGTCGTTTATGTAGCAGTCATTTTTGTTGACAGAACTTGCACAGTAAATAATGAAATAAAACATCTGCTTCTAAAGCTTTCATATAAGCAAATAAAGAAAAACAACTTCGAATTTTGTAATTTACAAAAGTGTTTGATAACATCGCTAATTTGCTGTAAAATTGTAAAATAATAATAAAAAAATATTTTAAAAATATTTGAAATCAAATTGTAAACTGTTAATTTGTAAAATAAAAAATAATAATTAAATAGTAAACTGTAAAATTTTAAAATCCAAAAAAAAAATTATCACAATTTTTTAAACATTCAAAGAAAAAACAAATATATATGTATCTTTTTTCAAACAGTAAAACATAAATATCTTATAACTTAAAGCAAAAATGATTAAATTGAATTTTCAATGATTTTATTGATTGATTTTAAAGAAATTTTTTTAAAAATAATTAATTATTTTTCAGTATGAAATTATTTAAAATATTTTCAATTTCACTATATGTTTTTTTCTAACTTTACATATACTGTAAGCTCTAGGGAAATCTAATCCAGTAAATAGATAACAATTTATACAGATAAATCTAATTAGAAAGTTCTATAAAGAAATATTTACATGCGTAAATTAACTTTTAAAGAAATAAAAACCAATGTCACCAGCCAAATATTTGCTTGTTTAAATTAATTTAAAATTAATTTGAAAGAAAATTTAGTAACAAATTTACTTCATACAATCAACCAAAAATTAATATTTCATAAAAAATCAAATAATAACTTTTATTGCATAATGAAATACACTGAAACTGAATTTTAAAAATATTTATATAGAATGAACACATTATTCAAATCTGAACTGTTCGGAAATTAAAGAATAATAAGGAAATATTTAAAAAATAACTTACAATATCATATATAAGCAAAAGACATGAAAGATGAAAAAAATCAGAGCACCATACCTGAAATAAAAGTCATTTCATTAAAACATTGTAAATAAAATAAAGATACGATAATTGTTAATAATGATACCATAATTCAACAAAAGTGCATGCTCTCAACTAATATTGCACTATAAAATACTTGCTTTTCTTGCTTTTATTTTAATTAGTTTAATAATTGATTATAAATAAAATTTAAATTAGTTTATATTTAACAAACGCTAATAATGTCATTTTCATCCGTGATTTAACATAAACTTGCATATATTCAAGATATATAAGATATCTATAAGTACAAGGTAAACAAAAATTTTCTTGTCGTTTTTAATGATATACAAACAGCGTAGCCTATTGTTAGTTTCTCGAAGTGATCACCATCGACATTCAGCACCATCTGCCAATGTGTCTCTAGTTGTTCAATCCCCTTGCGGTAAAACTCGGGGGGGGGGGACGTAAAGACGTCCGTGAGAGCTTGGCGCTCGTCTGCTTCATTGGTGAAGGCTTTAGCACGAAGATTATTAACCAGGGATAGAAAATTGGTAATCTGAAGGTGCATGGGCAGGTGAGTAAGGCGGATGGCACAAAGTTTCCCAACCAAGTAGATGTATCGTATTCCTGGCTACTTATCGCATCATGGAATAACAGTATAATCGTTCGATTAACCAAAGATGGCTCCTTCTGATGCAATGCCTGTTATACACGTTCCAATTGCTGCGAGTTCAGTTCCCGAGTGACAGTTTGGAACGTTGGTATCAACCCTTAGTGAACCATTTGAAGACAAGCCCACCACTTGCTCAGCTTGTACATGTTACCTAAGCAGTGCAGATGAAGTCGAACCGTTTCACTGGAAGTGTTGAATTGCCTGACAACTTCACCACACGTTTGACTACCCCTGTCCAACTGCAGGGCTTCATCATCCAAGGAATGTGGTCGTCCTGTTCGAGTTTTATCACAGAAAGACAAATCTCCAGACCTGAATTTTTGAAACCAGTGCCTTGCCGTACGTTCATTGACGGCACTATCCCCAAACGCTTGATATATCCGGCGACTTGATGCAGCGGCTGATAAGCCCACTTTGAAGTCGCAAAGTAAACAACCCCGAACGAGCTCCTTCGGTCCGTCCTTTTCGCTACTGTACGAGTTCCGATGGATGAATATGAGCAGTGGACCTGCGCTTATAACAACTGATATTCCTACTCTCAACTGAGAGTTTCTCAATCACGTCATACACGTATTTGCGTAATTATTCTCACTTCTTTCAATGGAAGTGCGCAAATGGCAAGAACTTTTTTGTTTACCTTGTAATATGCATAATTCTGAACACAATAATAAAAATTTGTTGTGAGTGAGAGTACGAAACAGAAATGAAAATATTATTAATTTACTAATTTTTGTCATAAATGTTATTCATGTTGAAACATTTGCGTCAGCGTTTGATCAAGGTGAAATTATAAATATCAGCCCGCCATCTGCACGATTAAAGTTTTATAGCATGGTTCGTTTGAGGTTTGCATCAGAATCTCTGACCACCAAGGAATCTTGTTATGAGTCCAAAAGATAAAACTATGTGCTGAAGGCCTTAGCTGTATGGTAGGTGCTGCTATTTTTTTTTGGGGGGGGGGAGGTAAGAGGAGGTGAAGAAGCTCTTTGCAAATGAAGTTAAACGAAAAATTTTATTATGACTGAAATTTGTCTATTTGGATTAAAATTTGTATAAAAATTTTACTCTGTTCGGACGAAGGCATTTTTCACTTATAGTGTTCACAGTCAGACAGACATAAATTCTATGTAGCATTTGAACTTGGTGAAGTCTGAAATGTAAAAAATCACTAAAACCTCGATTTTTCATTTTTTTTTGTTATTAATATTAGAGGTCAAATTTGGAATTCCCAGCAACAGTTTCAATAGAAAATTTTGAGGGGTATTTATCTTGCATGTACCATCATAAAAGCTTTTTTTTTTGTATGACGAAAAATGATGGTTCAAAAATACTTTCAAGTTGATATTCGAAATCAGCAATTAATAGAAAATCTCAAGAATTTTTAAGAAAATAAAAATTATCTACCAAATTTGATATTTCAAGGTACAGATTCTCCATAGAAAGATTTGAATGATATTTCCATCTCAGTAATATAAGGTAAATTTTTCATTTCTATCCATCTACCAAATACGTATGGTTTATAAATATTTACCAATTTTGGTACTTGGTGAATTCATAAATGCCTATACAAAGTTTTAAATGTTTTTTTTTTCATTATTTATGTTCTCTCATACATGGAAAATTTTATTTTTGTTGTTTAACTTGATTTTAAAAAACGCATGGTCAATTAATATTATTAAACAAATACTTAAAATCAGCATTTAAAGAAAGGATTCGATGATTTTAAGAAAGAAAAAATTACAAAATTTGGTTAGCTCGTCTTATGAAAGTCACTATAGAAATACATTTGGGATTTTTTTTTTTTGACTTGCATGCTCCAACAAACGTGGTCATTATTTTGTTTGACTTAATTTACAACAATATTGATCTTAAATATTAGCATGCTGATATCCAAAATCAGTGATTTATAAAAAAGTTGCAGAATTTTTTAAAGCGAAAATTAGAAGCCAGATTTAGTAATTAAAGGTATAAAAGTCTTTACGGAAAGTTTCGAAAGATTGTTTTATCTTGGATATTTTATCATATATGGCAAATTATGGTACTTACGTATTATACCGTTCAACTTTATTACCAAATTTGTAGCCGTCACCAATGAGTTGCTAAACTGCCAATTATTTCAATCCGGCAATAGTGTAATCCGTTGATCGTTATCGCCAAATTTAAATCCGTCGCCAGTGAGTTACTAAACCGTTGGTGATCGTTAATGAAGACGGTATAACGCGTAAGTACCCAAATTATCATCAAACTGATCTTCATAATCAGTAATTTATGGAAAATTTCTAGGATAAATATTGCTTAAATATTAGCAAGCTGATATTAAAAATTAGAGTATTAGCAAAAAGTTGCAGAAATTTTTAAAAAGTGAATATTAGAAGCCACATTTTGTAGTAAAAAGGTATAAAAGTCTCTACAGAAAGTTTCGAATGATTTTTTTATCTTGTATATTTCATAATCGATGGCAAATTATGGTACTTACGTATTTCACCGTCCAAATTTATCGCCAAATTTGAAGTCATCGCCAATGAGTTGCTAAACTGCCAATTATTTCAAACTGGCAATAGTCTAATCCGTTGATCTTTATCGCCAAATTTAAATCCATCGCAAAATGAGTTAATAAACCTTTGACGATCGTTGGAGAAGACGGCATAACATGAAAGTACCCAAATTATCACTAAGCTGATCTTCAAAATCAATAATGTATGGAAAATTTCTTGAATAAATAATATTTAATAAATATTGCTTAAATATTAGCAAGCTGAAATTCAAAATTGTGATTTACAAAAAAGTTGCAAAATTTCTTGTAAATGAAAATTAGAAGTCAAATTTTGTAATTCAAGGTACAAAATTCTCTACGAAAAATTTCGAATGATTGTTTTATCTTGGTTATTTTATCATACACGGCAAATTACGGTACTTACGTATTATACCGTCCAACTTTATCGCCAAATTTGAAGTCATCACCAATGAGTTGATAATCGCCAATTATGGCAATGCGGCAATAGTGTAATCCGTTGATCTTTATCGCCAAATTTAAATTTGTCTCCAATGAGTTACTAAACCGTTGGCGGTCGTTAGCGAAGACGGTATAATACGTAAGTTAACCCAAATTATTACTAAGCTGATCAAATCAATAATTTATGGAAAATTTCTAAGATTTTTTTAGAAATTAAAAATTAGCTTCCAAATTTGTAATCCTAGGTATCAAATTACATCTATCACACATCACAAATTCCTCGTCTCATATACATAATAAAGAACATGCGGTTTATAAAAAGCACCAAGATGATATTCAAAATTAGCAATTTATGTTTACTACTTCATTTTAGTAGATTTATTAGAAAACAATATCTTTAAAGAAAGAATAAAATCAGTAATTATTTCTATTTACCAAGTAAACTACATCCGTTTATATAAATTATAGAACGACATTACCAATGGAAGAAGTGGAAATCTTCATCGCTCTAAGAAAAAGCCGTAAAAAAATTTATCTCCACTTCGCCTCTCTCCAGGTGATATCCACTCGTAAAAACCACTTCCAAGCTAAAGTGGATGAACGGCCATCGGCCAGTGAAGCCGGGCCATAAGGAAAGGATAATGTGGCTAGATGACCACTGTTGAGATTATTAGGCCTTAATGGCATCCCAACCCCTCGGGCTGCCTTTCATTGAGACCCCAGGGGGGCATACCCACCCCCTATCGCGTAGCAACAGACGTAAATTTTAATAATTCGGTGGCGTGCACAAGGACCCCTTGTTGCGCTTAGTTGCGTCATGTACCCTCTGGGGGTTAGGAGGGGACGTGTAGTTGTTGCCAAGGGTATGGATGTTGGTCAAATTCGAACAGAAGTAAATTAATCTTCTGTTGAATTAAGTTTGCAAAGCTGGTTGGCCCTAGGGGTGATGCAGTAATTTTAATTTAGGGCATTTGGAGTAACATCAGCTGATTACGTTTCAGTAAAGATGAATTCGCTGAAGGCTTTCGAAGTGGGCCCAATTGAGATTTGGTAAAAGTGAATTCGCTACACACATTTTGATTAATTTAGATTTGGTATGTGAGTTGGCGTCAAAATAAATTTAATTACCTATCAAATCTAATGAAAATTGTCATTAAATCATTTTGATTCAAGTCAATGCTCAATTAATTTTATACCATTAGATACCCTTAAGTCTTTTCATGAATAGATTTTATCAGATTAAAGCACCCGTTTTGAAATTTCAAGAGGCTTATTTGGGGATAGCTAGGATTATTATAGAAATGAATGATTTTTACATTAGTATTTTGAGTAATGAGGATTATTTAAGATTTTGAACATTAAAATGTAATTAAACGACCAAGAACTCGCAATGAACATCCAAATCAGTCGAATAAAATATATTTATTTTAAGATTTCTAGCAAGATAATAAGTTTCATTTTGGATTTATTGCTTCTATATTAACATGTCAGAGCATGATATTATTTGAGGAATGAGGTAGAGAAAAATCCGTAGGCGGAAAAAAAACGTAGGTGAAAAATTGAAATATAATTATCTGCACGAGCCCGTCAATAAATCAGCATTGAATAACGCATTGCCATCACATTTACAAAAGCTCCGATTTTTTTTTAAATAAGTTAATGATTATATTAAATAAAACCTATTGAAATGTTATTTTGAGCAAGTGATTAAATGAAATGAAATAAATAGGAAATATGATATTCTTTTTGATTAATTAATGTCAGACAAAGTTTTTTGGATCATTTGCAATACTAAAGTGACTCATTATATGAAAAGAATAAAATGAATAAAAATATAATTTAATTCGACAGAGCATGTGGTGCTTGGCAAGATATGATGTTCTGGCATGATACATTGAAATATGCATGGCAGATTTCATTTTAATATTCTTTTTTATAAATATTTTTCTCTTGAATTAAATCACCAAGCAATCAAGTTATATCGCCAAGGTGATGGTGGAATCTCGCCAAGATATCTGCGATTTTTGTTTAATTATAAAATTCGCCAAACTGAAGAAAAAGTAAGCCTACCGAGTATCGATTCGGTAGCTAAATATTAGTAGTTTCTTATAAAATCTTAATCTTCTTTGAAATTATATCTATTAAAGTTACTAAAATAAAAGCAACTCTTATATCTTTAATAACACAAAATAGGCAATGTTATTTTATATTATTTTTGAAACATTTATTAATACATACATAATTTCTGTATTAATTCTCTCTCTCTCTCTCTCTTTATATATATATATATCAACTGTGAGACCACTTGATTATCTGAATTCTTTCAAAGAAAATTCTCATCCCTATTTACTAGTTACAACCCCCACCCCCGTGGGACTCCCATTCAGGGTACGGTTTCTTAAAAGCTACCCCTTAGGGTAAATTAGTATTTTTCGTGTAGACCAAGATCTAAATGGAATTGAATTAAAAGAAGAAAAATAGTCGATTTTCTTTTATTCTTCTAATAGACTATCCCTTCTTACCTGAATGCAAATTACCTGAATGCAAGTACAATTTTAAAAAATAAAAACACCAATCTAAAAATCTAGCACCAATAAAAAGAAATTCAAATAACAAAAAAGAAAGCTTTTAAGGCAACTGTCAATTCCAGTCATTTTGCCATCAATATTACTAACACAAACAAATTATCTTTTTACTCAATCAACTAAACATCGAACTCCATTCTGGCGTAGAAATACTCTGTATACCTCAGATATCATCCTTATATCTTTCTCTTTATCTTAGATTTTTAAATTTCTTCTCTTTTTTTCCTTGCTATATCTCAGTTTTCAGGCTTAGGTAGCTTTCCTTTATTTTTATTTCTGCACCATATTATTTATTTCACTCCTTTATTGACGTTGCCTTTGAATTTCCCTCACAATTTGTATTTTTTTCTCTTTCTTAACCCTATTATTTCCCTGCATCGATTTTTTTTCCCTTCTGTTTTTTTTTCCCTTTTATTTTTCCCTATTTATTTTACCCGGGTAGTTTCCTTCCTGTTGTTACTTTGTTTATTCCAAGGCGGAAAATTATCTGCTCGGGTATATCTTTTGATTTGATAAATGATTACAGCGGGCACCCATTTTCTAAAAGGGGGTCAACGGGTGATTACAGTTTCACTTCACTTCGTCCCCGGAATGAGTTCTCCTGGAAGAGATTGTCAACTGCCCCCACTCCCAACTCCCAACTCCGCTTAATTGCATTAATTTTGTTTTTTTTTTTCTCTTTGTTTGCGTCTCATCGTTTCCGTCTTCAGTTTTAGGATGCGAATCGTTTCCTTTCTGACAAAAATAGACAAGTCGCCTTTTAGTCGTTTTAAGTGCTGAAATCTCCCCTCATCCGGGGCAACTCTGCTGAAATAATGGTGATGATAATGGCAGGTTTCTTCCGACTTAATGTGTCAAATCTGGAGGGAAACTTAAGAAGGACAGAATGATATAGACTCGGAGAGCAATATGGTCATACTTAAAAGCGCTTCTGTTGTTCAAGTTCTGGAATATTCTTACTAGTGTTAGTAAGAGATCTGTGAAAAAAACATTTAATGATTTCTATTTTGGGGGTACATAGTATAATTAACGGAGCATTCTTTCGGAAAAATCACAATAAGGGTGTTTTGCCCACCCCCGCTTAAAATTATGTACCTTTTACAAGGACATTAGCGACACTAGTGCTCAGCATTTTATTCTTAAAGTTCCACACTTGAACAATTTGTGTCATGTGGTTACAGAGAAAAGTCAGTGGGAGTATTCTCCCCTAAACTTTTTTGCATTCGCTTTAATTAACTTCATATTTCTTTCTATTCAGATAAAATTATATACATCGAGTACGGCCATAAGGGAATACTAATTACGAAATGTATTAAATTTGATCTTACATTTATTTGAATCAAGGGTTTGAATATATATTTTGACCACATTTTTTCAACCGAATAAAACCAAAATTTGTCTCAGAACTGTAATTACTAATGGAACTTGCCACGGTCAAGCCCACTGATGAAACAGCAGATTTAACTAGAAATAAGCGTTCCTTGTTTGATGTAACACTTACAAGGGCCGAGAGTACAATTTTGGCTACACACGCATCACATTCGCTTGTTTGGCCCTTTTTTTACAGGGGCACATTCACAAGTCTTACAGATAGAACACAGAAGAACAGCCATGTCCTAACCAGGACTCGAGCCCTGGACGCCCAGATCACAAAAAAGAAACGCTACCTCTGTACCAGGATGTTGGCTCTGTAATTATACGTACAATATTACTTACTGGATTTCATTGGTTTAAATTATCATGTCTATGAGACCTTAGGCTTATATACACGCGAAACTACAGACCGACAGATGGTCAACTTTATGACAACTACGGCTCAAAATTTAATATGAATCTATTATTAAAGATGGTAAAACTATGTACCAAAGTTTATCTACCTTGTTTTTGGCGATTCAGAATTATTTAGCTTATCTATAATCAAACAGTCAACGAATGTGTTTCGATCAAAATTTGAGTTAATTTACAAATTTGCTCGTGAGTCCTTATATTAAATCCCACCAGTTCCAAAATGTGTTTTTATTCATCTTCACAGATGGAGAGGATAACTATTTGACTCACAGATAAATTTTAAAAGATAAATTTTGCCCCAGATGGCGCTACAGAAACAAGAGAAGCTGAAACTCGACTTAAAATTGATCGTTATGGCTTAAAATTTGATTCGAATCTATTACAATAAATGGTAAACTTATTTACCAAAGTTCATCTACCTTGTTCTTCGCGATTCGGAATTATATAGCCTATCTATAAACAAACAGTTAACGAATGTATTTCGCTCAAATCTTGAGAGAATCAAAAATTTGGTCGTGAGTCCTTATACTAAATTCAACCCGTTCCAAAATTTATTATTATTTTTTTCACAGATGCGTAGGATAACTATTTAACTTACAGATAAATTTAATGTTAAGAATGGCTTTTACGCACTGAGAGAAATCTAAAGCGTGGAAATGCATCAAAAACTTCAGTTAGAATATTTAATTGGCAATTACAATACTTTCTGTATCCTTCGCATAAAAAATAGTAGGATAAAATTGTATAAGATCAAGTCAGCCAGGTTGGTAGAACATTGGATTTTCAACGTATGGATTGTGAGATAGAAACTCTCAAGTTCCATACACACGGTGTAAATTCGCTGTAACTACGAAGTTCTCTAAGCAGAGACACTACCACTGGGGGTGCTGGATTAGAGGTGTTCGTACTCTGATTCAGGTATAAATTACGATTTGTGGATGAAATGTACGAATGAAGTCCGCCTTGTGTAAAGAGCTGTGGCGCAAGACTTACTTATGGCCCCAGATGACGCTACTGAAACAAGAGACGCTAAAATTCGGCTTAAAATTGATGACTTTGTCAAAAGGCATATCTAAAAAATGCATAGGAAATAAAAATAATGAAAAATGTGTATATCTTTGATCGAATGAAATTTTATTTGTTTAATTCTTGACTTTGGTTTATTCCTCTTGAATGCTTGAATACATAAAGGCACATATATTGCTATCCCCTTCAACAGATTAGCTTCAACATTTCATAAAAAGTGGAATTTATGTGTGAGCTCTAACTGATAAGCTTTTGAACGGATCCAATTCAAAAAATTAATAATATCCAGATGTTCAAAGTCATATGACGGACTTCATTTATCTAAGCAGATGCATTTTTGAATTTTTACTTCTTTATTACTATGGAATTAACAAGCAATACAAAAAAAAAATAAAGTCGATTCCTACTTAGGTTTAAAAAGGAAAAATTTAATTTTAGATAATTTTTATTAAATGATTACAATTAATATAAATAATTTATAGAACAATTATTGATTATCGCAAGAACTGAACTTGCATTCTTCACATTCACGTGAAAAACACTGAAATCCTTGCATTTTGCCGATTCAGTTTTGATTAAAAACTGCTAACACTCTATTTAAATTATCAAAAATTAATTAAATTTAATTAATGATTTAGTAATCCAAAAAACTATATTAAAATCAAATGTCATCTGCTACAAATTTAAAAAAATTGTATTTGAACTTGAGTGGATGAATAAAAAGTATTTTATTAACGATTGAAAATTTGAACAAGATATATAGATATATGTAAGGAGAGTGTGAACTATTCGCAGGAATTGAAAAACAGGTGTTCTTTTCCTTGACTAACTTAATTAAAGCTTTGAAGCCGATTTACACTTTAAAATATTATGGAGTTAATTCATAAAATTTGCTAAATACATTAAGCAAATTTTATGAATTTAACTCCATAATATTTCCAATTATATTGTTCATTTATACCCAAAAAGTCAAGTTTTGTCAATTTAAATTTGTCAAAACTTTCTTAGAATCTATAAATTTGAAATAAAAATCCCATTTGTGGAATTCTCGAATAAAAAAAAATTAATTATTGTTTTTCACAAACAAAAATAATTTTAAAAATTAGGTTTTAGGATACAAATTGGTCAGGATCATAAAAATTCATCAAAAGAACAGACTAAGATGTTATGGCAATTACAACATTTTCGCATTATGCTTACCTTATATACGACAATGTAAAAAAAAGAAGAAAGAAAATGAAAAATAGGATTATCATTTCTTTCCTATTAGGAAAAATAGGATTGTCAAAAAAATCTTTAACAGTATTTAATATATTTTGATGAACAAAAATAATAATTATTATTAAGTGGGAATTTAAAAGATCTATCGAAGTATTTAAAACATTTTTAAGTAGGAAAACAATATCACTCAGCTCATTTATCAAAGATCATTTCACTTTTTGAATGGCCTGCACAAAAGAATAAAAAAACATCTGCAGAGTAACTGAAACTGACTGAACTAAAGTAAATATTTATAAAGAAAAAAAAAAGATATAATAAATAAAAAGAAAAAAACCTTGTGCTTTAGAGAGTGTCATTTATAAACCAGAATAAAAGCATTAAAATATGAATGACTTCTTATTGTTAAAAGTTTTCATAAATTTCTTATGAATACTTAATACCGTCTGCGTTATTGTATTTACAAAAGTTTGAGAACATTTTTTGTATAGTTTAAATAATAAAAAGTATGAAAAAAATCTATAAAGTGACTGAAACTGACTGAATATTTATAAAGAAAAAAAGATACTTTAAATAGAGAAATTCTAAAACAAAAGAGAAACCTTGGGCTATAGTGAATGCTTCTTACAGACCAAAATAAGAGCATTAAAATATAAATTACTTCTTATTGCTAAAAAAATTGATAAATTCTTTTTTCGATTTTTAAAATCATTTGTGATGTTGTATTTATAAACGATTGAGAATATTTTCAGAATAGTTTAAATAGTAAAAAATTTTTAAAAATCTATAGAGTGATTGAAAATTACTGAATTCAATTTAATATTTATACAGAAAAAAATTCTTATAGATAAAGGCGTTTTCAAATTAATAAAATTCTGATAATTCTTAAAATATTTCTTCTAGACCAGAATGAAACAACTAAAATATGAATAACTTCTTTTTATTAAATACATTAATAATTTTATTTTTCAATGAATACTTAAAATCATCTGCGATTCTGTATTTACAGAATTGTAAAAGTGATTTTTATAATAATTTAAATATGCTTAAGATTTACATTGTTAAATCTCTATTTCCAAAAGAACAACGATATAATAGTTAAATTGATATTTCAAATTAAAAAAAAATTAAACTTTTGTGTATAGTTTATATATATATGAAAGAAGCCATTAAACATGAATAAATTCTTCTTTATAGTAATAAAATATTTTTATTGATATCACTAAAGAAATATGAAAAGTCTCTAAGTAAAATTTACTACCGTTGCACACAGAAAAGCTTTAGAATTCTAAAGTGTGTATCTAAATAAATATTTTCAAATATATTCCTTTTATTCGTAACTTTCAAAAGCTAGTGACTTTAAAAATATTTTTCCCTAAGTAAATTCCTTTTAATGTATTTGAATAGTTTCAAAACAGATGAAAAACAAATAGCTAAAATTTCCTATTTCTTTAAAATATTTTCCATAAGATACATATTGTAATTCAAGTCTAACGTTTCAAATCGCTATTGAAAATAGGAGAGAATTATATGAAATATCTTCTCAATAATATGAATGCTTAACAAATTTTGCATAGAAATTGAAGTTCCGTTTTAGAAATGAAAATCGCGAAATGCTCAAGAATGTTTTTATTTCAATATAAAGAATTTCAATTCAAAATTTTAATAAAAAAAGAACTTTTTGAAATTTTTATGTAAAACTTGAGCTTTGAATAACTAATTTTACAAAACAATATTCGCAGGAATTGACAGTATTCTTATTTTTATAATTAAATATATATTCAGAAATCAGAGAGAAGATGGAATAATTTCAATGGAGAAATTATATATTTTACAAAGCGCAAGACAAATTTTCTGCAAGTTCTGAAATATTGAATTTTCTATTTGTTACACTATTAGTACATAATGATTCTATTCAAAATTTTATATTGACTTATTTTTTGCTTTTATTTGATAAGACTGTGAACTTTGAATTTAATGGCATCAGTCTTTTTGCTTTTATTTGATAAGACTGTGAACACTGCATTTAATGGCATCAGTCTTTTTGCTTTTATTTGATAAGGCTGTGAACTTTGAATTTAATGGCATCAGTCTTTTTGCTTTTATTTGATAAGACTGTGAACTTTGAATTTTATGGCATCAGTCTACAGAAAATAACTGAGAATACACATATTACGATTAAAAAAGTACATATTGTTACAATTGGGCGAACGCTCGTCAGAGGTGAAAACGTTGGCGGCACGTCACAAGGCACTCCGCGCCAGCCGAGTTGACTTGGCGGGAGGAATATTCTGGTAACCCCGAGAGAATTCTGGCGTCGTCGAGGTTTTTCTCCCTGATTGCGGAAGCCTCTCCGTGCTTTCGCCCGACTATATAAGAGGCGGGTTGCCTCTTCCTGGCAGAGGATCGCTCTTTGAGAAGAGAAGCGTTTCGCTTACTTGTAGCTTTGCGCTTGTTATTAGTGAGCTGAGTTTGCGTTTGCTCTTAACGCTGTGTTATTGAGCTCGCTGTGATTGACTGTTGCTGTGCTAAACTATAGCTGTTTTGCAAACCGTGTTTATTGTGCGTAAGACTTGCATTTACGCTGTAAGTGACTGATCATTGCTGGATTGTGTTTCCTGAAGATTAACTTTTTCAAGTCGTCCTGTATATACCTGTAAATAGCTGTAAATAAATTTGTTTGTGCTGTCCTCAAATAAAGTCCATTCAATCCGAACCCGCTACGCTAAAAACGTAACAATATACTACAAAAGCAGGTACATTGATATCCCAGTACTTTTTAACATATTCTATGAAAAAGAGTTGCTTTTTCTCATATATGAAAGCTATGTCCTCCATAGGATAGTGAAGTAAATCAGCATGTTGTTGCATTTCAAAATTAGTAGTCCCCAGACTTATACAGGTTGGAAATCATTGTCTACATACTCTAATACACAAAGAGAAACCTGCATTAACTAGCTAAGCAAATGAAAGTATCGACACAGGAACCTACAAAACACACAAAACTAATTTTCCATTTGTATGCGCTTATTGTTACGTTATTAGCTTAGCGGGTTGGGATTGAATGGACTTTACTTGAGGACAGCATAAACAAATTTATTTACAGCTATTTACAGAATGACTCGATAAAGGAAAACCTCAGATAAACACAATCCAGTAGTCAACAGTCACTTACAGCGTAAATGCAAGCCTTACGCACAATAAAAACAGACTGCAAAACAGCTATCGTATAGCACAGCTACAATAAATCGCAGCGAGGTCAATAATACAACATTAAAACGTAAACACAGTTCACAAATCCTCTAGTCTATCGAGACACTTCTCTTCCGAGAGAAACCCACAACTAACTTGGAACTACGGCTACTCGTCCCTTATAAAGCAGAGGAAGCGCGTGCCCCGAAACACGCGAAACTTCTCAAAGCACTGCGAGTGATTTAGCGGCTACTAGACTATTCCTTTAGCCAAACAAACCAAGCTGGCACGAAGCTCCTCGCCAAACGTTGCCATCATTGGCGAGTTTTCGTGACACTCGCCCGCTTGTAACATTATGTAATCATGTTTGAGTACATTTTTTTTTCATATAAAATATAAGAGAAGCTCGTAATCTTTGCTTAGCTGAACATCATATTGAATTTTCACTAAATTTTATGGGTATATTTTATTCGGAGTAACAGAAATTACACATTTCTCACACCAATTTTTTATTATTTATTCTTTTTTATTTGATTTATCTCAAGATTAAAAGTAAATTATTCGACAAGTCTAGATTAAAAGCAAATTATTCGCCATTTTGAAAGCGATTGCTGTCAATAATAATACAACAACTATGACTCATTTCGAATTTTTATTAAATGTGATAGTTATCATATATATTTAGTCATAATTTCTTTATCATTTTTTTTCTTTTTCATTTCTCACATCATTTCTTCTTCATTCTTTCTTATATCTTCTTTTTTCGTTATATTGAACATAAATTATTTAGCAAGCCTTGTTGTCTTGAATACTATTGCTATCATGTACAATAAAACATAACAATTTTCGTTAAATTTTACTTCCCGTCATATTGAGATTTTGCCAAATTTTTTAAATAGTTATATAAATTTTTTAAGAACCTAATTTTCAAATTAATTGCAGAAAAATCTATTTTTAGTGGACGAATCCTAATCTCTTCAGAAAATTCTTTCTCCCGATTTGGATGTTAAGTTGATCTGCATGTTGTTGCATTTTAAAATTAGTAGTCCCTAGATACAGGTTATAAATCATTTTCTAAAGACGTCCTGTAATAAGGGTAGCTCAACTTCCTCGTGATCTGGGCTTCCCGGATTGGAGACCCAATCCGGGCATGGTTGTCCTTCTGTGTTCTATCTGTGAGAAGTGAGATTGTGCGCCCTTCTGGAAAAAGAGGCCGTGCAAGCTAATGTAATGATTAAGTAGCAAAAGTTGTGCAATTGGCCCTAGTTGACGCTACTATAAACAAGAGATGCTGATTAGGCTTAAATCGCTGATATATCAGAAAGCTTGTCCAATGAAAGTCCCATAAGAATCAACAGTATAATTTTCTACGTAAACTAATACACAGACAGAGAGCTTGTCCATGGCAAATGCCATAAGAAACAATAGCATAATTGTCTACATAAACTAATACACAGACAGAGAGCTTGCCCATGGCAAGTGCCATGAGAAACAACAGCATAATTGTCTACGTAAACTAATACATAGACAGAGAGCTTGTCCATGGCAAGTGCCATAAGAAACAACAGCATGATTGTCTACTTAAACTAATACACAGGCAGAGAGCTTGTCCATGGCAAGTGCCATAAAAAACAACAGCATAATTGTCTACGTAAACTAATACACAGACAGAGAGCTTGTCCATGGCAATTGCCATAAGAAACAATAGCATAATTTTCTACGTAAACTAATACACAGACAGAGAGCTTGTCCATGTCAAGTGCCATAAGAAACAACAGCATAATTGTCTACGTAAAATAATACACAGACATAGAGCTTGTCCATGGCAAGTGCCATAAGAAACAACAGCGTAATTGGCTACGTAAACTAATACACAGGCAGAGAGCTTGTCCATGGCAAGTGCCATAAGAAACAACAGCATAATTGTCTACGTAAACTAATACACAAACAAAAACCTGTTTTAACTAGTTACACAAAATAAAGTATCTACATTGGAGCCTAGAAAATACACAGAACTATTTTTCCATTTGCATGTGTTTGTGAATTCTATGCAAAATTTTCTTCTAAACATATCCGTTGCGGATACTTTATTCCAGGCATGTAAATCCTACCCACACATACACTTCTCTACATTATTCATCATTACTAATGTATATTTCATCAGAAAGTTCGCGGGAGTTATTTGCAAGTCGAAATGTGCAGGGCTGATGGTTTATGAGAGAGGTTACCTATGCATATTTAAAGCACCAACCGAAAGAAAACACGCGCGTGTGACTATTAAAGTGGCAATTTTTCGATCCGAAAGCAACATTTCAAATTTTGAAACTGACATGTGGAATAAGAATTATATTACATGTAAAACATTTAAATTATTCAGAATCTAGCAATCCCTTTTTTTTATATAAATTCATTGAGCTTAGGAATTTAGGAGTTCATTTCTAGAAATGAATACAAGAGCAGTGTTTTATTATTCTAGGTCTCAAGAAGGAGAAAATAAATTTCGAATAAATTGTTCCAAATATTTTAAAATTATGTATAGGTAATGTTTTGAGTGATATAAAGTTTGATCTTTTTTGGATCAAACATTTATGACTTTTTAAATGCAAAAAAAGAAATCATGGAACGCATTTTGAAATATTAAATAATTTTCGTTGTTATGGCATAAATATCACACTACCATTGTATTGTTGGTGGTATCGCTAGCGCCATTTTGTATTGAAAATGATGGCGATAATACTTATAGAGAAAGATTAAAATTACGCGTGAAATACGAAGTTTAATCTTTTTTTTAATCAAACTTTTAGAATTTTTTAGTAACAGCAAAGGAACTATGAAATACATTTATAAAAATTATTAAATTAACTTTGTTAAGGTTTCAATATCACATGCTGTCTCTATGTTGCTGATAGTATCGACAGGCACCATTTTGTATTGAAAATGATGCCGATAAAATTAAGATTACAGTTGAGATATAATGTTAATCTTTTTGTTTCAAACATTTAGGACAAGTTTAGGAACAACAAACAAAATATGAGATAACTTACGAAATAATTTTAAATTAGTTTCGTTGTTATGGCCGTCATTATACTGCTGGTGGTATTGATAGCGCCATTTTTTATTGAAAATGATGGCGATAATACTTATAGAGGGAGATTAAAATTACGGGTGAGATATAATGTTTAATATTTTTTAATCAAACTTTCAGCATTTTTTAGGAACAGCAAAGAAAACTATGCAATACATTTATAAAAATTATTAAATTAGTTTCGTTGTTAAGGTTACAATATCATATGATGTCACTATGTTGCTGTTGGTATCGACAGACACCATTTTATATTGAAAATAATGCCGATAAGATTAAGATTACAGATGAGATATAATGTTTAATCTTTTTGTTTCAAACATTTAGGACTATTTTAGGCACAGTAAACAAAATATGAAACACCTTACGAAATAATTTTAAATTAGTTTCGTTGTTATGGCCGTCACTATACTGCTGGTGGTATTGATAGCGAAATTTTGTATTGAAAATGATGGCGATAATACTTATAGAGGGAGATTAAAATTATGGGGGAGATACAAGGTTTAATCTCTTTTTTTTAATAAAACTTTTAGTATTTTTTAGTAACAGCAAAGAAACTATGAAATACATTCATAAAAATTATTAAATTAATTTTGTTGTAAAGGTTTCAATATCACATGTTGTCTCTATGTTGCTGATGGTATCGACAGGAACCATTTTTTTATTGAAAATGATGCCGATAAGATTAATATTACAGATGAGATATAGTGTTAATCTTTTTGTTTCAAACATTTACGATTAGTTTAGGAACAGCAAACAAAATATGAAATACCTTACGAAATAATTATAAATTAGTTTCATTGCTATGGCCATCACTATATTGTTGGTGGTATTATCAGCACCATTTTGTATTAAAAATGATGGCGATAATTCTTATAGAGGAAGATTAAAATTACGGGAGATATATAATGTTTAATCACCTTTTTTTTATCAAACGTTTAAGATTTTTTAGGAACAGCAAAGAAACTATGAAATACATTTATAAAAATTATTAAATTAGTTTCGATGTTAAGGCTCTAATATCACATGCTGTCTCTATGTTGCTGTTGGTATCGACAGGTACCATTTTGCATTGAAAATGATGCTGATAAGAATAAGATTACAGATGAGATATACAAAAGATTAATTACAAAAGATTAAACATTTAGGATTATTTTAGGAACTGCAAAGAAATTCTGAAACACAATACGAAATAATTTTAAATTAGTTTTGTGGTTATGGCTTCAATAGCACATGACGTTACTATATTGTTGATAGTATTGTCAGCTCCATTTTATATTGAAAATGATGTCGATAATACTTATCGAGGAAGATAAAAATTACAGGTGAGATATAATATTAATTTTTTTAATCAAACGTTCAGGATTTTTTTCAGGAACAGCAAAGAAACTATGAAACACTTTTATAAAATTTATTAAATTAGTTTCTATGTTAAGGTTACAATATCATATGATGTCACTATGTTGCTGTTGGTATCGACAGGAACCATTTTGTATTGAAAATGATTTCGATAAGATTAAAATTACAGATGATCTATATTGTTAATCTTTTTATATCAAACATTTAGAACTTTTTTAGGAACAGCAAAGAAAACATGGTTGTTATGATTTCACATATCGTCAGTGCTCTTTTTTTTCTTCTGAAAATGAAGATCCCTGTTTGACTTTTGCTACTCACTCGTCACATTCGTTTGCCCAGCCCCTTTTTACAAGGTGGGGTGGGGCATTCACACACTTTATAGATAGAAAACAAAAGACCAACCATGCCCAAATAGGCACTCGAACCTGGGACGCCCAGATCACGATGAATACGCTAAACCCTGGTCACCGGCGGTTCTTAGTTCTTTCTTTGTTGAATGCCTTTTCTGTCCCTTTTTTATATATCATCAGCTAAACTTCTTTCCTTTTTTATAATAAATCAGGAAATTAAATAAGACATATCTCATTTCGGACAACACAATAATATTTCTAACATTTTAATCTTATTTGTCTTAATAAATTTTAATCAAAAATGACTTTTAATTGAAGTATATAATTCAGTTTGAGCTTTCTATTAAAACAACGTTTTCCTATAT
Source organism: Argiope argentata (assembly GCA_026289955.1). Classification (NCBI taxonomy): domain Eukaryota; kingdom Metazoa; phylum Arthropoda; class Arachnida; order Araneae; family Araneidae; genus Argiope; species Argiope argentata. Next base: position 194,600 of record JAOUZG010050060.1, on the reverse strand, counting down.
AAAATTACTTCTTTAATTTTAAGAGCAAGTAGGCTCGCTTTTAAAACTTCTTTGGAAGGCAATTTATATGAATAAATCCTTTGCTGATTAATAGAATTCCTATTACGATTGCTTAGATATTCTAATTAGATAATTATTAATATTTTTTTTATTAAAATATACTTTAATTATATTTACATACTTATAATTAAGAAATTTGTTAATTAAGCTTAATTTGTAAATTTAATGAAATATCTTGATAAATAAATCTTGTCTTAATGTAAAATATAATGAACAACAACTGATAAGATTTAAAAATACCTTTTTGAAGTTGATTAAGACCCGTTTAAAAATTCTTATTCATTAAAGAGGATTTAAAATCTTTGTAATTAAACATCTGTAATATATTCGTATTTCATATAGTTATTAATTTCAATAAACATGACTCATTAGACTATTTAAAAATAGCAAAAGAATAATAAACTACACCGGAAAGCATTTTAAAAAAATCTACTAAATACTATTTAAAATATTCGCTGCCTTTTTAAAATTACAGATCTAAGAGCTTTCTTTAATAATAAACTCTTTTTCCTGTTCCTTGTTTATTATTATTTCGACGCAATTTTCAACATTTTTCGTATTTAAAACATTAATTATTCAATCTTGTTTGTTTTAATATTAGAAATATTTTCCAAAATTAAAGTAGCGAAGGAAATAAAAGACGAAAATTGAATGATTTTGCAATTCTGTGATTGTATTTTATCTTTGATGTTGATTTTAATTTTAGAATTTCGATAAAATATAATCTCATTAATGGAATTGCATGGTACATAAAATTTTTAGAACGATAACAAAAATTCAATTTTAAATGAAATAGTTGCACTGTTGCCATTTTTGAAATAAAAACTTGAACAAATACGAAATTCTGTTAAAACATTTCATGTTTCAGATGTAAACAATTAATTACTTTCCAGTTATTATTACTTTAATAGTTAATCATCTCTACTTATAATAAAGTACGAAGTGTGTGTGTGTGTGCGTGTGT
>JAOUZG010050060.1:173756-188730 GCA_026289955.1 Argiope argentata | reverse complement strand
TGTAATTATTTTACAAACGATTGAAATTTTTTTATTTATTTTGCAAATGATTGAAAAAATTTATTTATTTTAGTAATGATTGAAAAAATTGCATTTATTTTACAAACGATTGAAAAAATTGTATTTATTTTACTAACAATTGAAAAAATTATATTTATTTTACAAACGATTAAAAAAAAGTATTTATTTTAGTAATGATTGAAAAAATTGTTTTTATTTTAGTAATGATTCAAAATAATTGTATTTATTTTACAAACGATTAAAAAAATTGTATTATTTTATAAACAATTGTAAAATTGCATTTATTTTATAATTCAAATAAATACAATTAAATTCAAATAATGCAATTCAAATAATTACAATTAATTGAAAAAATTGTAATTATTTTACAAACGATTGAAATTTTTTTATTTATTTTGCAAACGATTGAAAAAATTTATTTATTTTAGTAATGATTGAAAAAATTGTATGTATTTTACAAACAATTGAAAAAGTAGTATTTATTTTACAAATGAGTGATTTTTTTTTATTTTACTAACGATTAAAAAAATTGTATTATTTTATAAACAATTGAAAAAATTGTATTTATTTTACAAACGATTGAAAAAATTGTATTTATTTTACAAACGATTGAAATACTTTTCAAGATACATGAAATGAATAAATTATAAGAATAAATATACAAGAGATACTAGTTTAAAATTATAAGATATTGACTGGTTTGATCTTGAGCATTACTTTTGTGGAGATAAGTTGACCTGAAGAATCAGACAAATCCTTTATTATGAATTAGTGTTTATCAACTAATTATAAAAGACAATTGTACCACGTGTATAGCTTTATAAAAAGTCAGTCAACTGAATAACTCCCATGAGAGAAAAATTGTCTTGAACTAATTAAATAAAAAAAAAAACTGTACACATTTTTTTCCACCTATCCCATTCTTTTTTTTCTCCCAATGCCACCCCAGAATCATTCCCAATCCAGTCACGAGTCCTCTCAGCTTCCACACTTACCACTTAATGGTCCTACTAAAAACATAATGAAAAAGTATCTTCCCCGTGTTCATCAATACTGTCCTTCCGTAAATCAGCGGGGAATTCCAATTCTGCCCCTTCCCCCAGTGATGACCTAATCATCATCGCCGCTTAAGGTCACGTCAAGGTCACCCACCGCGAGGCACCCAGCAGAGATGAATTTGTAAGAACGGGAGTAAATTACTGGAAGAACGCTCTTTGTTGGAAAGTACTCGATGTTCTGACAGGTTTACTCGATAGGAGACGAGTGATACGGGCGATAAAAATAATGTATGTGGAGGGTTTGGTTGAGGTGTCGTGCTGTGTTTGGTGATTTCGTTCGCCGATTCTTGGATTGATTGATCGGTCTTGTTTGGAAACTGATTTAATTAATGGAAAAAATTTGGATAGTGGTGTAATTATTCATTTTTAAAGATTTTTTTCCTACATTGTTAGGAAACGTAGAAAAATGTTATTTTTTTTTTAAAAATATCCTTAGTTAAAATAACGTTACATGAATTGCATAATCAAAATATTTTACTATCAGAATAAAATAAAAAGAAATTTATGAAATGTAATAACACATAGGGAAAAGGAATTAAATTTAATTGGGTATAAAGTCCAAGTATTTGCTTTCAAACAAATACGGTTTGAAATTGAATGTCTAGAGCAAACGATAATGCAATAGAAAAAAAAAGAATTAAACACTATGATTTTTAAAATGAATATTTTAAATGTTATATATCATAATTTTAATAAATAACGAACGGTTACTAAATAACATGGTGATATTTTTTTAAATAAAAAATAATAATTATATTAAAAAAATTTTTTTTAATAAACTTGATAGAAAAAAAGAAAAATCCGTGAGAAATGAAAAAAAAAATCTTACAAATTAAAAATAAAAGAAGTTTGAACGTAAGAAATGAAATAATAAAGCCTCAAAATAATCCTTTCACTGCATTCAAATACTTTTTTTTTCAATTCCTATTATTAGTCCACACTCTTCCGTTGTATATTTACATATCTTGCTCAAATTTTCATAATAAAATACTTTTTTTTCATCCACTCAACTTCAAATACAGTAATTTTTTAATTTGTTGTGCATGACACTAGACTTTAATACGGTTTTTTTCTTATACTAATTAATTAATGAAATTTAATTATTTTTTCATTAATTTTTTAAAATTAATTTTGACTTAAGAAAAGCGATATATTTCACAAGAAAAGTGATATGTTGACACAAGAAAAATTATATAATTTCCAAGAGTGAAAATTATGTCTATCCTAAATGTATAATCACAATTACTACTAAGACATAAAGAGACCGATGTGTTCAAAATCTCCAAGAGTAAAAATAAACTCTCTCCTAATCGCAATTATATACTAAGACATAAAGAGGCCAATATGTTCATAATCTTCAAGAATGGAAATGAACTCTATCCTAAATATATAATAGCAATTACATACTAAGACATAAAGAGATCGATATGTTCATAATATCCAAGAGTGAAAATGAATTATCTCCTAAATATATAATCACAATTACATACTAAGACATAAAGAGACCGATATGTTCATGATTTCCAAGAATAAAAATAAACTCTTTCCTAAACATATAATAAAAAATACATACTAATGCATAAAGAGACTGATATGGTCCTAATCTTCAAGAATGAAAAAAAAAATTCTATCTTAAACTTATAATAGCAATCATATTTTTAAACACAAAGAGAATGATATGGTCATAATCTCCAACAGTGAAATGAAATCTTTCCTAAACATATAATAGAAATTACATACATAGACATAAGGAGACTGATATGTTATAATCTCCAGGAGTGAAAATGAGTTTTATTTAAACACACGGAGACTGATATGGTCATAATATCCAAGAATGAAAAGGAACTCTTTTCTAAACATATAATACAAATTACATACATAGACATAAGGAAACTGATATGGTCATAATATCCAAGAATGAAAATGAACTCTTTTCTAAACATATAATACAAATTACATACATAGACATAAGGAGACTGATATGGTCATAATGCCCAAGAATGAAAATGAACTCTATCCTAAACATTTAATAACAATTATATTTTTAAACCGAAAGAGAATATGGCCATAATTTCCAACAGTAAAAAGGAATTCTATCCTAAACATAGTAGCAAATGGTCATAATCTCGAAGAGCGAAAATGAATTTAATCCTAAATCCTACAGCAAATATGTACTAAAACATAAAGAGACTGATATACTCATAATCTCCAAGAGAGAAAATGAAATTTATCCTAAACATATAACAGCAAACATATACTAAAACATAAAGAGACTAATATGCTTATAATCTCCAAGAGTGAAAATGAATTGATCCTAAATATGCAATAGCAATTACTTACTGCCTTATGACACTAATTTTAAACGATTTGTCTGAAAAATTTCCTGAAGTGCATGTGAATGCTATTTTTTCTCTTAAAGGCACAGTGGAAAAAATGTCTCTATATTTGTAATAAAGTTGTTTAGGTATAAAAAAATATTTACTATTTCATAATTTTTTATTTATTAAATATCACAAACAAAATAAAGGACAATTTATTTTGAGAATTTTTATTGTAAAATTCATGATATATATTGAAATCTCTCAAAAAATGATTAAAGTTGACATAAAATATCCAGGGAAACCAAAACATAAATATTTTTACTACTTTAATCTTGCTAAAGGAAAACACTTTTTTTTTATTATATCTCGAAGAAATAAGTTTATTGAAGTTTCAATTTTATTACGCTTAAGTGATTAGAAATGTCTATTCACAAAATGTTGGTAGCATTCAATATCATAACAAAAATTTGACTTCAATCAAATATCAATTTTTCAAAGAAATATTTTTATCATATTTTCATTGTTGGATTTTTATTATTTTTTGGCAAGTTAAATATTTCCTTACAATTTGTTGTAGATATATTTTTCACTCAATTTAAAGTCTGTAAATACGCTTCTATTAAAATCAACTACAAGCAGATGTTTCATTTGCTTTATCGTTTTCTTACAAGTTTATGACTCATAATTGATAAAAAAAAACATCTGCTTTTCCGGTTCAATCTTCAAATCTCGTCTTTTCAATTTATATCTCGATAATACTTAACAAATGTGCTTCATATGTTTGAAATTTATATTATGAAGCGTATTGTTGACTGAGCAATTTCAGAATCTTCGTTCTTGATATAAAAGGAATGATATTATTTTATAATCATTCGAGGCTTATTGAATCATATATTTTTCTTTGAATGTATATTTCCATTTCATTAAACTTCATTAAAGATATATCTCTCGCGTAAAATTTGTTTTATTTTAAGCCATATTTAAAATGTTCTTATTCAATCTAGCGTATTTTTGATTTACATTTGGGGAAATTTATTTGATTCATATTTAATATATACACTACGTAGAATGGTTAAATAATTCTTATCTTACATTCTTTGTACTTGTCGGTGAAATTTTTATCTCGATTATAAATTCTGTGATGATATAACTCTTTAATGATGTAAGCAATAAAAATAGATCTCAATTTAAAACGGGATTTTTAACATGTTAGCTGAAAGTTTTTATGTTTATTTTAAGTATTCTATTGAATAAATGTAGAATTTAAAATGTTTGGTTCTACGCTTTAATAATGTAAGTTTATTGTTCCTTGAGATGTTTATTATTTATTTGAGTTTCAACTTCAGAAGTCATATTTAAAATTTAATTAGGAATGAGCATTTGTGTTTTTGAATTAAAATTTTCTTTTTTTTTTCTTTCTCTCTCTCTCTCTCTCTCTTATAGCTGTTTTCAAATATCGTTTGCAGTTGAAGTATAATTTGTTAAATTAGAAACTAATACTCTTCACTATACAGTATAATTTTAATTTATGAATTGATTTAGATTGGTTCAATTTATGAATTGATTAAGATTGGTCCAATTTATGAATTGATTAAGATTGGTTCAATTTATGAATTATTTTAAATTTAAATTCTTTAATTGAATTAATAAATTTGAATTGCAAACGATCAAGAAAAAATTTCTCTTGCATTTATTGTTTAAAAAATATCACATTTCCTATTTGTTTCATTTCATATAATCACGTGATGAAAATTGTATTTTTCTGTTTTATTTTTAGTTGTAATCAACTTTTTTAAATCAGAACTTCTAAAAATGTGATGGCAACATTTTATTAAAAGCTGATTTTTTTGAGATCCCCGTAAAGATATAATTTTATTTTTATTTATGCAAAATAAATTGTTGAAAAATACGATTAAATTAACTGTTTTAAAATTCATTAAAAATAGAATTTTAATTTATAAGTCAAATCATCAGTATCATTGAAAAGCTATTTTTTAAAGCTTTAACTTGATACTAAAAATCAGTTTTGATACTAATATTATTTAACTAATATTATTTAAAAATCGTACTACGCAAAATATTCAATTAAAAATATTAAAATATTTCTGACTTTTCTTTAAAATTTTTTACTTGTGAAATATGAATTATTCAGCTCAACTATTGGGTTCTATTTTTCAAATTTTGAATATTGATTGGTTAATAAACAAAAACTAGATATATGCAGCTGTATTCTGATCCATTTGACATTTGGAAATGCATACAAAAGTTAATTTTAAAACTTAAGTTAATCATATTGTATATCAAAGTCAGGTGCCACAAGAAGAACGTAATTTGGTACTATTAAAATTGAAATTGTGGTGAAAGCTTCATAACCCAGATAAAATTCTCGATATGAATAATTACTTTTATCTAGTGGTTGTGTTACTCGGATGCAAATCCTAACGCCGCGAGTTTGGTTCCACCAATCATGAATAAAATCCTTAACATCAAATTTTAAAGATCTATATAAATAACTATTCCTTCAAATATAATATAATTAATTAATCTTTTTAATACCAAATGACATTTGACCTTTCAGTTATTATCCTGCTTTAATACGCTATTTATTTTCTAAGTCAATTTATAACGTAGATGAATATTTTAGTAGAACATTGTGAAAAAAATTTGTAAATAGCTACAAGTATCAGCTTTGATATTTGAATATTAGGCTCGTCAAAGCAAACTAGGGAAAGTAAGTAAAAATATTGCATGACGTTTTTTGTGACGGTGAAACTGAATAATTAAAAAAAACTGAAGATACAAAAAACCTCAACAAATGTAACTGGCATTGTACTAAAGTTATGAGGTAAAGATTAAATTAGAATTAGAAATTAAGTTACATTTGTAATATAATGACTTTTGTTTTTCTTTTCCCTCATTTCAATTATTTTCGTTTATTCTCAAAATCGGCTTTCACATAAGTTCAATAATAAAAAAAATATTAGCACACATTTACAAAAACAATTTTATATGTTTGGACGACATATATCGATGTAAATCATTTGTATTATTATTTGTGAATACATAAATTATTAGAATAAAATAACTTTTAGTTTTCTTTTCCCACTCTACCATTACTTTCACGTATTTTTAAAACAAGCCGATTGTTTTCATATCGATTATCTTGTAGAAAGATACCAGGTAACAATTTAAAACCGTTTTAAGAATCCTTTTTTCTTTTACATGGATTTTACAAAGTACATCGAGATAAAAAAAATTATTTTATAATTTTCTTTGTAAATAAGAAACTGTTGTAATAAACTGATTTTTGATTTTCTTTTCGCAAATTACCATTATTTCCGAAACTGTCCAATTTTTTCACATCAATTCAATAATAACAATATAATAAGCGTTTTTAGCAAGCGTCTATAAGAATTCATTTCACGTGTCCATTACAAAATAAATAGACATAAGCAAAATCGTTATATAATATTCTTTGAAAATACGAATATTGTAATAAAAGGACTTTTCGTTTTTTTTCGTACATTGGCTTATAAATTTTTAACTATTCTCAAAACATGTTAATTAATTCACGTCAATTCAATACTAGAAAGATACCAAATTACATTAGCAAACAGCTACAAGAATATCTTTGCTCACTTGGACATTACAAGATATATATAGAATCATTTCACAATATTCTTCGTGAATGCAAAAGTTGTAATAAAAGGACTTTTGTCTTTTTTTCCCACACTCGGTTATTAATTTTCACTTATTTTCATAACCATACGATTGTTTTCACATCAATTCAATACTAGAAAGATACCAAATTACATTAGCAAACAGCTGCAAGAATACCTTTTTTCACTTGGACATTACAAGATATAAGTAGAATCATTTCACAATATTCTTCGTGAGTGCAAAAATTGTAATAAAAGGACTTTTGGCTTTCTTTTCCCACACTCGGTTATTAATTTTCACTTATTCTCATAACCATACGGTTGTTTTCACATCAATTCAATACTAGAAAGATACCAAATTACATTAGCAAACAGCTGCAAAAATACCTTTGTTCACTTGGACATTACAAAATATAAGTAGAATCATTTCACAATATTTTTCGTGAATGCAAAAGTTGTAATAAAAGGACTTTTGTCTTTTTTTCTCACACTCGGTTATTAATTTTCACTTATTCTCATAACCATACGATTGTTTTCACATCAATTGAATACTAGAAAGATACCAAATTACATTAGCAAACAGCTGCAAAAATACCTTTGTTCACTTGGACATTACAAGATATAAGTAGAATCATTTCACAATATTCTTCGTGAGTGCAAAAATTGTAATAAAAGGACTTTTGGCTTTCTTTTCCCACATTCCGTTATAAATTTTCGCTTATTATCAAAACTGGCCTATTTTTTTTTCACGTGAATTCAATAATAGAAAGATACCAAAAAAAAAAACATTAGCAAACAGCTGCAAGAATACCTTTGTTTACATTGGCATTACAGGATAGATCTGTGTTAGTAAAATCATTGAATAATATTCTTTATGAATATTGTTATAAAATAACGTTTCGCTTTCTTTTACCATTCTGCAATATTAATTTTCGGTTGTACTTAAAACCGGTCGATAGTTTTCACATCAATTTACTAAAAAAGATACCATTCAACAATAGCAAACAGTTGCAAGAATTCTTTTATTTACATAGACATTACAATATATAAGAAAAATCATTTCATAATATTCTTTGTGAATACGAAAAATGTAATAAGAAAGCCTATAGCTTTCTTTTTTTACATAACGATACTAATTTTCGCTTATTCGCAAAACCGGCAGTTGTTTTCCAATTATTTCAATAATGGATAGATATCATCATTGAAAAACAATTGCAACAATCATTTTATTAACATGGGCATAACAAGATGCATCTATATAAATAAAATCATTTATTAATATTCTTTGTTAATATTTTGATAAAATGACTTTTGGCTTTTTTTAACACATTAGCTTATTAATTTTTAATTATTCCAAAACGGGCAGACTGTTTTCATATAAATTCTCTAATAGAAAGATAATAAATTACGTTGTTCTTGTGTTCCACTTTACAACTGAAGAAGGGGTGCAGTAGCTTTTGAGGGTATGGACCTCTGAGCCCCCAATAGAAGAAGTTTGACTTCTATCTCCCTTTTTACTTGGCTATCTTCATTCATGCATTCATTCATTCATACACAGATCGTAACTTAGATCTGGAACAGAGAACGATCACCTCTGACCCAGTGTTATTACTCTCGACATGGAGGACATTATGACCGCGGCAGATTTTACTTGCACCAGAAACCACACACACACACACACGGAAAGTCTTCGGCTGGCAGGTTCAAACTTGCAGTCCAAGAGATGCGAATCCAATGTCCCACCAACCAGGCTATTCCGACCCAAAAATAACATGCAAAATTAAAAAACGGCTACAAGAACCATTTCGATCAAATGGACATTACGAGATACATTAAAATAAGTAAAATAATCGCATAATCTTCTTTAATAATACAAAAATTAATTAATCAGAAAAAAATTAAAGATACAATAAAAAAAACAATCATGAGCTAAAGTTATTTCTTTTAAGGGGACCAGGGACCTTTAAAATGACTTTTTGCAATTTTCACCTTGGCAATTTGAAAATTTACAGGCATTAAGAGTAACACTGTAGGAGATGACACACAAAAATTTAAAGCATTATATTAATTTATTTATGAGTTAGGAGAGTTAATATAATATAATATTAGAAATAAATAACGTGAATGAAAAATGTTCCAAGCGCTCCACATTTGTTCAAAAGCGCTTAAATTTTTATTATTACTTACGCTAACCCTTTTGAAACAAAAGTTGGGAATAATCTTGAAGTTTGAGTACGAAATATCAAAATTACCCAATGTAATAACCTAATACTACTTAAACTTTTTAAAGAAATCAGTTGTTTTGATTTATCACATTAGTTAATTTTTACATTACTTACTCAAATTTCAAGATTAAGCCCAACTTTTGTTTCAAAAGGGTTAGAGTATGTAATAATAAAAAAATGGAGCGCTTTCAAACAAATTTTGAGCGAATGGGACATTTTTCATTAATGTTATTTATCGCTAATATTATATTAGCCCCCTCCTTAACTCATAAATAAATTAATATAATGCTTTAAAATTTTGCATAACATCTTCTATAGTGTTAGTCTTAATGCCTGTAAAATTTCAAAACGCTAAGTGGAAAATTGCGAAACATCATTTTAAAGGTCCCTGGTCGCCTTAAGGCATCTGTCTACGTGCGGAGATTTTTTTTTTTGAAAAAAACCTTTAATTATAAATTTCACTTTGTTTTCTAGGTCATTGCAATTCAAAACAATGATTAATACCACTAAAAAGTTTTATTTGATTTACAACTTTGTTAAATGGGGGAATTGAACTAAAAAAATAGAGAAAATTAGTGTAAAATGCAAAACATCCTAGCAAAAATGCTAATCAATTTTTTCAAATTCTTTTTTTGTACAACTTTACTTTTGTACAACACTTGTACAACTTTAGTGAAGGCAATGAACTAGGATCTAAGAAATATATGCATTTATTATTATTTAGCATTTTTGCATTTATATTTATTATCATTTTTAAAATAAATTTGTTCTTATAGCCGCATGTATTTTGATTTAATAATTTTAATAATGTTTTTTGGAAGACTTATGTTGCCCTGTTTAAAATTTTTTTCCACAGGAAAGTCCACGTTGGTAGTTACACTAACTGTCCTTTATTGTTAGACACTGCCTATATATGGGCTGCTTATCACTAGAGCATGTATGAAACATTGTTAAATTCAAAACAGTAAAAAAAAAGTATTAGGGTCAAACTAAGCAATATCCAGTTGAAAAAGATATATATTTATATAACAGGAAGCGAGCAGATGTTTTCAAACGTGAGCAGTGTTCGAAAAACAACTGTTGTCATTCCCCTTTGTATATTAAGAACTGAAAACTAATACAAACTTAAGCGATGCATATAGTTTGTTATAACCTGAAAAAAAACGAATTAATTTATTATTGAAGGAGCGATGTTTGATAAAAAGATGAAAAATATCAACTTCCGGTTAGCACTTCTGGTTTCATTTTCGACTATTTTGAATTACTCAAATCTCCATATCTCACATCTATATTAATAAAGATGCAACTCGAAATGCGTTGCTGAGTTCAAAACTGCAGAACGGCTCGACCGATTCGGATAATTTTTAAAAAAATATTTTCGTTAAGACACGAGGATGGTTCTTATGGGGAGAAAAAAAAAATAAAAAAACTGCGTGGAAAAAAGTTAAAACGACACTTTTCTTACTTTCCCGCCAAAAATCTTCATTTTCTTCCCCTACACCAACTGAGTTAGATAGCAGAAGTAATAAATTGTGATTTGTTGAGAAAGAAATACGCGAAGTCAGTTGGTTTTCATTCATAGATAACGGAATGTTTAAAAAAGAAAGAAAATAGTTGCTTTTATTATTAGTCGGTATGAATTTTTAATCTATGCCTGCTCAAAATAAAGTCTATGCAGCTAAGAAAAAAAGTAATAACAAAGCGAAAAAAGGGTTTATAGAAAGAAAAGAAGTGAAGAAAAAAGGATAGAAAAGAAAAGAAGGGTGTGTATGTCACCATTATTTCGTCTGTGCGAGGCATTTTCCAAGCTGTTTTTAAGCTTTTGCATCTCTTGAAAACCAATTGTGTCTTTATTTGTTTAGTGTGTTTGCATTTATGAAAATTTGAATCTCATTATTCTATAAAGATAGAATTCTAGACCTTTCCCTCCACCATTTAAGTAAAATATCAATTCCGGGACAATCACTGCTCGGATAGAAAGAGAAAGATGAGTAGTACTGTGAACAGAACATCTGAAGAAAATAATACTATAAATAATACTATAAATGAATTATATGATTATCAAAATTTGTTTGGTTTGAAAATATTTTGGTGAAAAACCAGTTATGAGACACAGCTACATAAAATATCATCGAGCATTAATACTGGCGAACCGACTGGTCGCCAAAGGCGGCTAGTGTATAATAATCGTAGAAGAAAAATAATAATAGATTTAGAAAGCTAAATAAATTCACTTTAAGTTTGAAACATATAAAGAAATTGTGCATTTTGACCAAAAGTGGCCTTTTAGATGTAGACGGATATCTTAAGAAAATTTAATGACCTACTTTTGACCTTTCTTTTCTCACATAGACTTCGTTTCCGCTTATCTTCAAAACCGACCTCAGACACGCATCAATTCACGAGCAGAAAGATACCAAGTAGCATTTGCATACAGCTACAAGCATCAGTTTTGGCACTTGGTTACTTGAGTCCATTAATCAAGGCAAGATAAAACGTTAAATACTCAGCAGGCGGCCTGCTTTTGCTGCTGCGGAAGACTTTTTTGCCACTCTTTTGTCGCGTTCATATTGATTTTGGGACATTGAGGCACTTAATTATATCTTACAAGACAAATTATAGCTCTACAAGGCAAGTCTAGGGCCCGGAGGTTGCGTGGGGGTGGAGGCATGTTAAGCAAGAACAAAGACTCGAGAATACAAGAGGCGCGAAGGCTTTGTTAAATAACAATTCTATCGGTCCTAGGATTAAATATAAAGAGAAAAAAAACAAAAGAAAGATGATTAAACTTTGATCAGACCCCTAGTGCCATGAAGTCCTGGTGTCCTGAAAGCTATTTAAATATTCAGTGAGTCTTAAAATTTTTCAGCGGATAAGCACAAACGGTGTTTTTCTTTTCAAAAAGAGGTGAGTGAGTTAGTTAATTAATTTTGGTTGAGTGAGAGGCTGATTGGGATTGTTTTCTTTAGGGGGATTCTTTTTAACTTGAATGGGGGGAAAGTGTTGGGTTTTATTGATACGAAGTTTCAACAATTGGCATCTGAAGCTCAATTTATTTTATTTCTGAAAATTATAAATTCTAAGAATGAATTTAGTTCATTCTCTCCTTTTTTTACTTAGTCTCATCAATTTGTTTTAAAAAGAAAATTCACAAATCGTTGCATTTGCTTTTGTAATTTCGATAAAATACTCTGTATGGAAAGCTTGAATTCATGATCGTGGAATTCTTTAACGTTAAAATTATAAACTTTTAAAATGATACTTAATCAACATTATTTTATTTAATATTTTATTGTTTAATCATTAATAACATTTTTTTAAAAAATTTTAATTAATATTTATTAATTAAAGCAAACTTTACTCCGCATTTCTATCTTTTTTTTGTTGTTAAATCATGTTTTTTCTTCTTCTTTTTTTGAGAAAGCCTTTAAATACGAATTACTCGTATATACTGATTATTTACGAATAATTTACAAAATTGCCTTTATATGATCTAATCATTTAAATAAAAGAATCATAATTCCATTCTATAAAGATCGAAGGATTTTCGGATCTACCCCTGGAGTAGCCTTTTGCTATTGTGTAATTTATTTATCATTACTTTTATTTCTGAGCGTGCACTCACTTTTACCATGGTGAAATCGAATCCTGAGATTATAGTATCAGACATTATCTGCATGTGAACACACAGAAAAAAGTTATAATATTTATAATAAGAAGGATTTTTTATAGTAAAATTAATTTTTTTCAGCAGACACTTACATAGATATACTTAAAAAGCAAAATAAAAAGAGAGAGAGAGAGAGAGAGGTTTCTGTTTTCTTGTTATATGCTACAGGTGTTTGTATTCATAAGTTATAAAAAGTAAAATGAGTGCAAAGAATTATTTCTCTTATTTATTCCTCAATATTAAAAAAAATACTTATTCTTACAATACAATATTTCTTCCTAGTTCTTGTTTATTTCAGGCAATAAAATAAACAGATTTTATATCGATTGAGATTTTTTCATTATATACATAAATCGAGAAAAATTATTTATTTGATATCTCAAAATAATATATTTAACAGAACACAAGTATTTCCATTAAAAATACTATTTATAAAATTCAATTAAAATTTCTTTTTACTAAGTTTTATATTTTTAAAAAATACAGTTTTAAAATTTATTTTTCATTTTTTCAAATTTATTATTTTTTTTTATTTTATAATGTTCTTGATATTGATCATTAATCAACATTTTAATATTTTTTCCTGGAATTCAGTATTAACGAATAAATTATTTTAACTAAGTTTATATTATATATAAATGACGGGATTTGATTACGTATTAAAATGACTGCTAAATTTTAATATGAGACATTTCATTTTTTTATGAGAGATGTAATATTAAAAATATTAAAAAATACTAAAAACCAAGAAAGATGTCTTAAAATCCTGTTCCTAGAAATACAATAAATTTTAATTTCACATGCAGAATATGGTATTATTCTCCATATTTTTTTTGAAAAAAAAATGTACATTTTATAATATTATTATATTTACATTATTATGTAAACTAGTGTTTTGTACTATAAAAATGTACATATTTCTGAAAGCGACTTTTTTAAAAATATTTTTATGAGAAAGCAGAATTTGCCAACGAAAAGTTCAAATAAAATATATTAATATGGTAATAAAGAAAGTTATCCTCCAAAATGTTTGTCTGTATACTATGCAATATTTGAGAAATGAAATTCAGAAACGCTTCGAGAAATACATTCTAAATAAAAAAAATGAAAAAAATCTACTAAACATGAATTGCAAATTAAATTGATGACAGAAGATGTACGAAATGAGCAGAAAAAAATATCACTCTTTATAGTTTTATTCCTTTTATTCACAAAGGCAAGAACAAAATTGAGAAAAAAGCCCTAAAGAATATCTAAATGCAAAACGAATTGAAAGAGTGTGAATTATGTAAAAAACTTACGTGACAGATTGCAAAAAATAATGGTATAATGAAAACAACATGCTTTATGAAAATGTTTCAAAAAAATATCAGATGAAAACATACATATTCAAAAATGCTATTTTTGAAAGAAACTGCTTTGTTACTAAATACTTCTTGCAGTTTCTGAATAGAGTTCTAATCATATAAGTGCTATAAAAACGACATTTCACTGAAAGTTAGTTTATTCAGATGGAATAAAAATATATTTCTTTTCGCTAAGATGAAAGCGGTCAATTTATTTTATATTGAGTTTCACAGAAGAGTTTATTTTTATTCCATAATGTTTACGGATTTTGATATTTCAAACAGCTGCAACTAGTTGGAATTCAAAATATATTTTAAAACCGACATCTGCCTCTTTAATTTTCAGATTTCAAAAGTTGCTTTTTATATTTGATTAAGAGTACAGAAATCGTTTGCTAAGGAAGCTAAAATAAATTCTATAAAATGAATATCTAATCCAAAAAATATTCATCTGTAACCTTTTTTTTTTCTATTTTAAAAATTAAGTTAACAATTTGTCGGTAGTATTTTAACTATAATTGAATACTCTTTTCCCTTTAGAGTCGAAGCTGACTTATCAAAAATCTTGTTTATTCAAATGGAATTAAAGTCTTTTGTTTTTATCGAAAAAATGCGATAAGATCCGACTTCTTTTACATTAGGGTTTACAAAAGAATTTATTATGATTATGTTGG
>JAOUZG010050060.1:156271-166848 GCA_026289955.1 Argiope argentata | reverse complement strand
AGGATGGATTTTATTAATCGCTTAGTTATCCAACCAGGATAAGAACTTGGAAACATCCAATAGGTATTCTAATTGTTATTATGCCATTTTCCGTATTCTACTGTATTCCTCTTTTAATATGATAAATTAAAGATACCTTTACTGCTCTTATTCCAATTAGGCTTGATAAATTGGCTCCCAAACCATCTTCCCGCAGTAAATAGAAAAATTCCAGTTTCATCTGCGGGCCTGGAATATTTATAGGAGTAAAAATACCTCGGGCAAATGGTTTTAGGCGAATGACCATTAGTCATATCGTCCAACAGGTGTGGGGGTTTGGTCGGTTTTGGGAGGCCAGTGTTTTGATTAGTTTTTCGCTGGTTTAATGGAAGTGTAAGAGTATTGTTACCATGGAAGATGGTTTAGTGGGTAGGAAGGTTTGCACGGGAAATTAGTTTATGGAGCGGTGAGATTTATTCGGTTGCGCAAGTTGCGGTAATCGAATTCTTTCGAGTTAAAAGGGTAATCATTCTTTACTAATATTTTGTTGCTGAGATATTGGTTTTTAACGAAATATCTAATCCGAAGATTTTATTTGATTTCGTTTGCGTTAAAAATTTGAAACTAACCTGCTTGTTTTAAATAAATAGTACTACGTTGTTTATTTACTCTTTTATTGCATCAAATTAAACGTATTGTTAGATAATATATGATGCCTTTACTTTTAATGTATGCAGAATTTACTGATACCTTTCTTTGTTTTGAAGTCATTCGGTAAAGAAATGATTTTGATTTTGAAAAATCTGCGTTCAAAATGTGATACTGCAGAAATGATACACTTTATTGGATAGTAATTAATTAATTGCCTTAACACTGATTTAAAGTAAAAATCAATGTTAAGCTATTAGATTTCCCTGTTCTCTTTGGTTTTTTAATTTAGCTTTTATTCAAATATATTATATATTTTCATAAAAGCCAATGTTTAGTTCCAGTATTAATACTGATACCGAAATTCTCTTCAGAGCGATACGAAGATGCAGATAAAATACAGACTTCATTGCCAACGTAATGTATATTAAATATACACAATACAAACTGCAAATACACAGGGAATTAATTTTTTATTTACGGGAAACGTAATAATTAATTTTTATTTACGCTATTTATTAATTTATTATTAATAATAATAATTAATTTTTAATAATAATTATTTCTTTTATTTACGCTATTTACAGGAAACAGTAAAGCAGTAGAACCCATGCCAAAAAGAAAAGACGCTATCTCAAGCTAAGTCAATATCACTACTGGCTCTCCAATTGACTCCTCCTTCCCACTCTACGTCATATATAGCGTCGCACTAAAGTGGGAGGGCAAACATAGAAACAACGCAAGCGTTCCAGGTGAGTGTGGAAATTTCTCCAACAATCTCTAGGAACAAATCTTTATTCCTTAGCTTCCATTGCACATTTTAGCGTATATAAAAAACCGCCATGGATATTGTTACACGAAAACTCTCCAAGGTTGGCCACGTTTGGCGAGGAGCCGCGCCAGCTTGATTGGTTTGGCGAAAGGAATAATCTAGTAGCCGCTAGATTGTGCGCGATGTTTTGAGAATTTTCACGAGACTCAGGTGCACGCGCTTCTCGGCTATATAAGGACGAGTAGCCGGCGTGAGTTAGTTAGTTGCTATAGTGATTTGATCGAGTTAGTTGAGAGTTTGCTCTGAAATAAAAAGCGTCTCGCTGGACTAAAGGATTTGTGAGCTGTGTTTGCGTTTGCTGTTAACGCTGTGTTATTGAGCTCGCTGCGATTTACTGTTGCTGTGCTATACGATATCTGTTTTGCAGTCTGTTTTTATCGTACGTAAGACTTGAATTTACACTGTAATTGACTGTTGACTGCTGAATTGTATTTATCTGAAATTTTTTACTTTATTAATTATCCTGTAAATAACTGTGAATAGCTGTAAATAAATTTGTTTGTGCTGTCTTCAACTAAAGTCCATTCAATCCGAACCCGCTACGCTAAAAACTTAACAATATCATTATATTGCCAAAACAATTACATCGTTAAGTTATTCAAAGGTTATCTTCTGTTGGAAATCCCTTTCCTCAATCCGTTTCTCATGCGGATTCACTATAACCACTAACATGCGATTTCATTGCAACTAGTTTTACAGAATTAAAATATTTACAAAAATTTACAAATAATTTATATAAAATTCATAAGAATACGCATCACTTAAAACCAAACCACGCCACCATTTCTGGAACACATGTAATTTTTTTTTAAGGTTTGGTACAGTTTTAGGTGGACTTTTTAAAATAAGAAAAAAGAAAAAAATACTGTGTAATCAGTTGGAAAGAAATTTAGAAATGACAAAATATGAATACATGAAACATAACAAAACAAATACAATAAAACTGGATAAATGAATATGATAAGGTACAGTATGAATGAAAAATAAAACAGAAAGATGAAAATGAAATCTGTTATGCATATTTCAATGTATCATGTCAGATCATCATTTCTTGAAAGCCCAAGCACCAAGTGCTCGTGCAGGTTGAATTATATTTGTATTCATTTTAATGGTTTCATTGAATGAGTCACTTTAGTATTGCCAACGATCATAAAAAACTTTTTCTCGCATTGATTGTTGAAAAAAACAACACATTTCCTACTTATTTCATTTTATATAATACCGTGCTCAAAAAGACATTTTTCTAAGTTTTGTTTGCTGTGGTATATAACTTGTTTTTTTTTTTAAATCCAGAGCTTTTGTAAATACGATGGCAATGCAATATTAAAAGCTGATTTTTTCAGATGATCATGCAAATAATAGAATTTTTATTTTTCGCCTACGGATTTTTATTTCATTCCCTAAATAACACCATGTTCTGACATGATAATAATTATAAAAATAAGGACTTAAGGTTGTTTTATGAATAGATTACAAGGTGCATTGTATATGATACAAGGAAAAACTGATAGCGTTGATCTGATTGTTATAGTTCTATATGATCAATTCGGAATCTGATTATATTTATATTCCTTTTTTTGTAAGGTGAATTATAGAAGATACCTTTGTACCCAATACTTTCTAGCTAAGCAGAGGATTTCATGAGGTACCATGAAACAATGAAAAAATAACAACAGGCGGTCTCAATGCGGAGGGGATCCCTGATCAATCCACAAGAGCAATGGTCATTTTCTAATAAAAGGAAACTGAGAAGAAAAGAATGGAATGAGCCATGCTCCGTAACGATGAGGATTTCTTCACAAATTTAGAAAGGTGATGGCATTTTTATAGTTTTGATTACCTTTCATCGATAAAACCGAATTAGAGCATTCATTAATCCTGATTTCATAAGTCAAGCCTCATTAGAAAATGTAGAGCAAGTTGCCAAGATAAATGTATCCGAATAAAATTATTTTATTCTCTAGCGCATTCGTAAATAAACAAGAGAATAAAAGCAGTGGTGGCAATTTTACAGTTTTGATGACTTCTAATCGATAAAACCGAATTAGAACATTCATTAATCCCGATTTCATAACTTTAGTTCCATTAGAAGGTGTAGAACAGGTTATCAAGATAGATGTATCTGAGTGAAATTCTTTTTATTTTCCTGCTTATTCGTAAATAGGTTTGGTAGATTCAAACACTATACATTAATAAATAATCCACCAGAAAAATAACTTTAAGAGAAAACAACTTCAGATGCACCAGGTTTACGTCAAACTAATTCCAAACATTTCTTTGTTCTCCTTATAATGATATATATAATGATGCTTGTACGTAAACTTTATTCTTTGGACTGTAAATCGCAGAAATAAGCAGACAATTGTTATTAATTGATAGATTTTGCTGTCAGAATCAGTAACCGGGACAATCTAGAAGGATAATAATTGTTATCTTACCATAATCCATCCCTACTTAGCCATTCACATAATATAATAAATAAGAGGAACTTCTATTTCTTTCATTCCAATTAGACGTGATAAATTGCTTTCCGGAATATCATCCCCAAATAAATACAACAATTTCCGTATTACCTGAGGGGAGGAAATATTTAGAAGGGCAAACCCCTTCAGGCATGTTGTTATTAGCTGTACATGCTAACATGTATATGGTATCATTTGCATAGATAGTATGTTGATTATTTTTGCCTGGTTTAATCAAAGCGTAAGAGTTTTAATATCCAAATTGGGTGCTATGGATGAAGGTTTACTTGAATGAGCGAAAGCCTAGTAAAAAAATTAGTCAAAGTGCAAGACAGATTGCTAAAATTGTGACGATTATTTCCGTTTCGGAATACAATCATGCATACTTATTTTTGCTTCCGAATTTTAGTATTTGATTGCTAGTATTTACCAAGCCAACATTTATGTTCTTAATCAAAGTGTAAGGTTTAATTATCTAATTTACATGCTAACAGTTATACGTGATTGGTTGGTTTAGAAGGTATGTCGATTATTTTTGCCTGGTTTAATCAAAGCGTAAAAGTTTTAATATCCAAATTGGCTGGCATGGTTGAAGGTTTAATTTCATGAACGAAAGTCTTATAAAAAATTAGCCAAAGTGCAAGACAGATTGCTAAATTTGTGACGGTTATTTTCATTTCGGAATACAATCATGAATATTTATTTTTGCTTCCGAATTTTATTTAATATTTTATTGATAGCATTTACCAAGCCAGTATTTATGTTAGTTTTTATCTGGACATAATCAAAGTT
Source organism: Argiope argentata (assembly GCA_026289955.1). Taxonomy (NCBI): domain Eukaryota; kingdom Metazoa; phylum Arthropoda; class Arachnida; order Araneae; family Araneidae; genus Argiope; species Argiope argentata. The sequence goes on along the minus strand of JAOUZG010050060.1, from coordinate 162,135 downwards.
TAAGGTTTAAATATCTAATTTACATGCTAACAGGTATACGGGATTGGTTGGTTTAGAAGGTATGTTGATTATTTTTGCCTGGTTTATTCAAAGCGTTAGAGTTTTAATATACAGATTGGATGCCATGGAGGAAGGTTTACTTACCGGAACGAAAGCCTAATAAAAAATTAGTCAATGTGCAAGACAGATTGCTAAAAGTCTGTCGATTATTTTCATTTCGTAATGTTGCCATAAATATTTATTTTTGATTCCGAATTTTAGTTATTATTTGAATGCTAGTATTTATCAAGCCAGTATTTATGTTAGTCTCTATCTGAACAACAAAAGCTTAGGGTTTTAATACTAATATATATGCCTATTTGCTTAGAAAGTATGCTGACTATTTTTACCTGTTTTAATTAGTATATATTAGTAGTTAGTATTTGATTGTTAGTATTACAAAACCAATTAGTATTACAAATTATTTGATTGTTAGTTTTTATCTTTACTTGAGCAAAGCTTAAGGTTTTTAATATTTAATTTACATGCCAACAGGTATACGTGATCAATTTTCTTAGAATGTATATTGATTATTTTTGTCTGGTTTAATCAAACAGTAAGAGTTTTAATATCCAAATTGAGTGCCATGGATGAAGGTTTACTTGCATGAACGAAAACCTAATAAAAAATTAGGCAATGTGCAAGACAGATTGCTCAAATTATGAAAATTATTTTCATTTTGAAATGCAGGCATAAATATTCATTTTTGTTTCCGAATTTCAGTTAGTATTTGCTTGCTAGTATTTACCAAGCCAGTTTTCATGTTAGTTTTTATCTTGTCTGTATCAAAATGTAAGGTATCGATATATAATTTACGTCCAACCTGTATACAGGATCAATTTTCTTAGCAAGTATGTTGGTTTTTTTTGCCTGGTTTAATCAAAGCGTAAGAGTTCCAATATCCAAATTGGGTGTCATGAATTAGAGTTTATCTACAGGAACGAAAGCGTTATAAAAAATTAGCCAATATGTAAGCCATATTACTCATATTGGGGTGATTATTTTCATTTTGGAATACGAGCATTAAAAATTAGTTTTGGCTTCCGAATTTTAGTTAGTATTTGATTGCTAGTATTTACTAAGCCAGTATTTAGATTAGTTTTTGTCTGAAATTCATCAAAGCGTAAGGGAATTTTTCATTGTACATTTAGAAATTCACCAGGATATCCTCTAGTGAAAGAAAAGAAAATGTAGGTCTCTAAATAAAAATATTTATATGTGAAACAATATATATCTTTTTTTTTAATCAAACATGTTTGATCAATCCTAAATTGCTATTGAAAATGTTAAGGCAAGCATGACAATGAAAATAATTACAAGTTTAAAAAATATGATACAATAATTCAATATATGGAACATTATGTCTTTGATATGAATCAACTAAGAACTTGAAAATAACTAATATCTCCTGCAAAGAATGTTTCAGAATTTTAAATAACATTTCAGAATTTTAAATAACATTTCAGAATACATATATTTTATTTATTTTTGTTCCTTGAAATTTACTTTATTTCACAACTAAATTCCCCAGAAAATGAAAAAAAATGCAATCATAAAATTTTAATAGCTGTGCTGAAAGTGAAGAATATACTATATTTTATTCAATATTCGTAATTTCTGAGCTATATTCTTCCCAAAAGGCGTTGAATTTTACGTTAAAAAAGTTTAAAAAACGTTAAGTTATATTCTTGTTTATGTTCGCAAAATTTATCTTTTAAAGTTTCTTCACCTTGATAAACGAATTTTTTTTCCTAATTTCTCATTAAAAAACGTTATAGATAAAACGTTAATGGATATTTGGGATCAAATTTTTATCTTTAGTTTAATCGCTTATGCCATTTCTCGTAGTATATGTTATTTTATAAAACATATTAATGATATTACTAATTATTACAATAAATATAATTTAATTTTTCAAACAGAATAATAACTTTATTCAAAATTAATTTTTTTTATAGATGAATCTAATACAAAACATCTATTTTTTCCTCCGCAACAGGAATCTTTTTTCCAGCAAATTTATTTTATGAAACGAATTTGGGCAGACGACTTTTTATTGCACAGTTCTGGCCTCGGGACAGCTTGACAGAGAAAGAGAAACAATAGGGAAAAACAAACATCCGACAATGAAAACGGGGGAAAGTAAAAATAAAAAAAGAGAAAAAAAATCTTTCGTTTGGTCGGGTTAATGGTAAAAGGTCTTTACTCACAGCTGTCGTGGGGGGAGGAAATCAGATTATTTGGACCAGCCTGCGTTTTGCAAAGAGAAACCCACTGCAAAATAGTTGTAAGGACGTCACTAAAAAGTATTATATTAAGTGGAGTATAAAATAAATGATGCATGCCTAAGAGTAGAGGAGTAGATTTTAAAGGGATTGAGAAGTGGTGAAAGAGTAAGGAAAGAGAAAAAGAATGAAAGGAAAAAAAATAGCAGGGGTTAATTTATTATTTTATAAACATTATTTTGTTTGAAAAAAATATTATGTGAATAAATTGGTTTCTATTTTTTTAATTGAAGTTTTTTTAGGATTTATTGATACCAATTAAAGTATAATTTAAAGCGATTAAAGCAATATATATATATATATATATATATATATATATATATATATGCTTTTTTATATATAAAACATACTAGCTGTATAACATACCTCGGCATGGCGTCCAAAAAGAAAAATTAGTTTAAAATTTAAATCTAGCCTCCAATCGATATGACAAGGATATGTTACGCAACTTCAAACAAACATAAAAATATATTTAGAATTATCAAAAATAGCTACAAAACAATTTTTATAGCACACATTCAGAATTATTTAGACTGATACATAGATAAAAATTTGATATGTCCGTAGACAAAATACAAATGATCATTTCGAAGTTGAATTTCCTTCTTTTCGGAATAATAAAATTAGAATCGCTGTTTTAAATCAGACGTAAGCAAAGAAATGTATCGCATATGCATACCATAGCTCTAGCTATTCGCACCTGCGCAGTTTGAGATTTTCGCACATACGAGGATAAGTTAAAATTGCAATTGTAAAACTAACCTTTTTATTTTGATAGGGTTTAAATGCACTAAAACATTCCGACAATGAAAGCTCTGCAAAATTGTATAATTATCTCCAAAATCTGTTCAATATTTCTCTAGATTTTGTGATTTCCATATACAGACGCTTTCGGGAGACTTCACTTTATTTCTTTAAGACACAATCATAGTAGCCACTCCTTCAGTAATTCACACTTTAGGCTGCTGGTAAGGTCTCACATTTCGAACATGGTTCGAGACCCAGTTCTTCATTTAACTGGGCCTGGTGTACGTTAAATACGTCGGGAGTCACGTGTGTGGTGCAGAAATTTGGAAAGGAAGTGCCAGATCAGATATCATCCTCGTCGTCTGATCGTTGTTCAAAATCATAAGGGCCGTCCTTTAATATAATTGAACTCAAACACCAATTCTAAATTATAAATTCTGCAGCAACTCAGTGAATAATAAACTAGATAATATCTTCTTTAATTGCGCTTGGCAAAGTGTTAATTTTAGCCCTATATATGTTGTTGTTATTAGTGGCACTTGCAAGGGGCAAGCTTTGCCGAGGCATCAGTGAGTTTTAAGCCGAAAGGAGCGTCTCTTGTTTTTGAAGTAGTGCCAACTAGGGCTAAGAGTACGACTTATCTATCACTCATTACAGTCGCACAACCCCTTTTTACAGGGGGAGGGGCATATTCATACTTTTTACAAATAGAACATAGAAGACTGTTCATGCTCTATAGATACGCCATTCTTCTCACCCTTCGTTCCCTTCCTATTTTTAGAGACAGACTAATTAAAAATATTAACAGAATTTCTAGTATTGACTAGCTGTTGCTATTCTCGTGTCTCACTTTACAACGGAAGTAGGAGTGCAGTAGTTCTTAGCATACTTTGGACCCTTGAGCCCTCAAGGGAAGAAGTCTGACTTATAAATCACACACGTCACAAACCCTTTTTACGGAGCGGACTTCATGCCTTTCATTCATTTATCCACAGATTGTTATTTAGATTTGGAATAGAGAACGATCATCTCTGACACAGTATCCAAAATGGTATTACTCTCGACATAGAATACTTTGTGACCACGACAGATTTAACGTGCTCCAACTACAACGCACATCGAGTCTTCGGGTGGCGTGTTCGAACTCGCAACCCAAGGAATGTGAATTCAAGTTCTAACTACAGGGCTATCCTTGCGTCCATCGACCAGTTGATTATTCTATTTAATTATTTACTGTTATCAATTTACACATATGCATTGAAAATTAGAATATTTTTTATATTTATTGTGCAAATATGATTTAAAATAACTCTTTTTTAACGGTATGATGTAATTAACCATGTTTTGTCCATGCATCTAAAGTAATACTAATAAAACAATGGGTATGGATCGGGATAGCCTGGTTGGTAGGGCATTGAATTCGCACTTCTTGAGTGGCAAGTTCGAACCAACCAGCCGAAGAATCTGTGTGGGAGGTGGCTGTCGCACATCAAATCTGTAGTGATCACAAAGTCCTCCAAATTTAGATTAATACCACTATGGATACTGGGTCAGAAGTGATCGTTCTCTGTTCCAGATCTAAATTGCGATCTGTGGGTAAATGAACAATATGCATGAATAAAGTACGCCAATAAGAAAGAGTTTGTGACGTGTGTGAGCTAGAACTCAGAATTCTGTCCTCGGATGCTCAGGGATTCCTTACCCTAAGAAGTTAATAATCTTATGCAGTTGGAATCCGTGGAGCACGATTGAAATTACTCTTTGCTTTGACATTAGTTTTCTTACGTCTATATTGTATATGGAAACTATATCTTGTATATGTGCTATTTGCTTTTTGGGTAACCAATAGCTTCCTTTGTATATAATTGTTTTATACCTTTTTCTTTTTAACAGCATTTTCTAAGTTAACGTTGTTTACATTTTTATGTTCCTCTAATAACTGTTGAAATGTTTATATATTTTTTTCTTTTTAATAGAATTTACTTAGTTAACGTTGTTTACATTTTTATGTTCCTCTAATAACTGTTGAAATGTTTATATTTTTTTCTTCTTAACAGCATTTACTTATTTAACGTTGTTTTCATTTTTTATGTTCCTCTAATAACTGTTGAAATGTTTATACCTTTTTCTTTTTAACAGCATTTTCTTACATAACGTTGTTCACATTTTTATGTTCCTCTAATAACTGTGGAAATGTTTGATAATTACTATACTTGTAGACAAGGTGACATTTTTTGAGAATTTAAATTCGTATCTTTTTCCGATCTGGTTCTTTGAATAATTTTTATGAAAATTAAGTTGATTAACTTGCACTTCCTTTCTCGGTGGGGGTTGCTTTGCGGCAGCTCATCGTTATATCCGAATGGCTTCGGCCGGGACGGAGTATACCCATGCCATACCCTCAGAAGTTACTGCATCCATTCTTCCGTTGTAAAACGGAACACGAGAACAACAACAACAACAATCCATTTGAAGATATTAACAAAACTCCCATTGTCAATTAGTTGACCTTATCGGTTTAATTATTTACTTTTACCCTTTTATACCTATAACTTAAAAATCAGAATGTGTCCCGTTTATTATGCAAATTTAATTCAATTACTTCTTTTTTTCATAATGTGATATAATTAATTAAGTTTTATTCACGTAGCTGAACTAATGCTAAGAAAACGATGATTGAAAATCTTATTACATCAAACATTTCAAGTCACAAATAATACAGAATGTATTGCTTTTTACTAGCATTAAGTTTTTATAAAATATCGATTATTCCCCAAGACAGGATTCCTTTCA
>JAOUZG010050060.1:139147-153557 GCA_026289955.1 Argiope argentata | reverse complement strand
TACTGATGCTTTCATCAGCGGGGCTTGTCGATAAACAAGTGCCAGAAATAAGAACAGCAACATAAAAGAATCGCAAGTTGGCCATAAAATAAGTTACTCTTTTTGGTGGCATCTGTAGTTAAAACGTATGAACGAAAAAAAAACCCAAATTTCATATACAGATTGCAATAAGAATAGAGAGATAAATTCCAAATAGTAATAATAATAATAATAATAATAATAAAAATTTCCGGTAGGAGAAATTTTGGCCCTGCTGTTACAAATGAACTTGGTGCCGCTTTCTAGCACAGAGGTAGCGCGTCTTCCTCGTGTTCTGGGAGTCCCGGTGTGGGCATGGTTGTTCTTCAGTGTGCTATCTGTGAGGTGTGTGACGGTGCCTCTCAGTAAATAGGGCCTGTGCAAACGAAAGTGTGATGAGTGTGTAGCTAAGTCATACTCTTGGCCCTAGTTGGCTCTACTTCAAAAACAAGAGACGCCTATTAAGTTTAAATCTACTGATGCTTTCATCAGCGGGGGTTGTCCAATGGCAAGTGCCATAAATAAGAACAACAACATATAATTATAACTATTATTTAAATTACGCGGAGAATCATCCTAAGACACCAGAAGATGTATTCTACTTCAATTTTTCAACGAAAACAGGATATTCATATAACAGAACATCTACATTTCCACTCCACCAACAAGAACCGAGAAACCTTCTTTTGAGTAATTATGAAATGATGAGCCGCCACCTTTTGCACGCTCAAATGTAGGGGAGTCGAGCGCGTGGAACAAAGAACTAATTAAAACGTTGGTCCGTGTGCATAATTGATGCGGCGGGGAGGGGGGTATTATGCGCACACAGAAGAGCGGCCCCTCCCCCCGAGCCGTGCCACTTGTATTAAGGTGTCCGAGAAAATAGTTCGTCGGCCGTGAATGATACTCAGGGGAGTGATCACCGACTCTCACGTATCATTGTGATGTCCGACGAGTGGGTAGAAATGGTACAGGGTGGTGGGGTGGAGGATAAATGGAAGATTGGAGTGGGAAAAAGGAAACTGGAATCTTTTATTTATTTGAGTTAAAAGTTTAAGTTGTTGGAATGATATAAGAAGATTTTCTGAAATGTTTTATTAATAAAATTAATTCGAGGTCCCTCACAGGCATCATGTTTCAATATTGTATGAGTTATTAAATATTTTTTAAAAAGAAATTAATGATATCAATCAATTTTTGACATCTAACGGATATAAATGGTAAAAAGCGGGGAGGGAAAAGGAAACTGGAATCTTTTATTTATTTGAATTAAAAGTTTAAGTTGTTGGAATGATATAAGAAATTTTTTTTAATTGTTTTTTAAGGAAATTAATTGGAGATTCCTCACATGCATCATGTTTCATTATTTTATGAGTTTTTAAATATTTTTTAACAAGAAATTAATTATATCAATCAATTTTGGACATCTAACGGATATAAATGGTAAAGGGGGTAGAGGGAAAAGGAAACTGGAATATTTTATTTATTTGATTTAAAAGTTTAAGTTGTTGGAATGATATAAGAAATTTTTTTAAAATTGTTTTTTAAGAAAATTAATTGGAGATTCCTCACATGCATCATGTTTCATTATTTTATGAGTTTTTAAATATTTTTTAACAAGAAATTAATGATAACAATCAATTTTGGACATCTAACGGATATAAATGGTAAAAAGGGTGGAGGGAAAAGGAAACTGGAATCTTTTATTTGTTTGATTTAAAAGTTTAAGTTGTTGGAATGATATAAGAAGTTTTTCTGAAATGAATTTTTAACCCGGCAGAACGGGGGCAGCGAAACGTAGCACGAGAACGGGCACGGGGTGTCAGCACACTCCAAACATATTAAATGGCATAAATACGAATTTTTTAGAAAAAATTCAATTTCTAAGGAAATTTATTATAATTACACTTTTCTGCGAGAAAAATAATAACTAATATGTTAAACTACCGTAATTTTCAAAATTATTAATGAATAAATTAAAATCGTTTACCGTTTTTTTTCTCAGTTCGAAAAATGGAACTATTCCCCTTGTAACACTTAATTAGTTTTCTTTACAATTTTTATTATAGTAAATATTATACATCATTGTTAGTAAAAATTCTTATACTAATCAATTTTCTTAATAATTTAGGTGTACATGGACCTCAAACTTTAGATTTTTGTAGTTATTACTTGCAGCTTCAATTTCTGAGTGTTCTGAGTGACATATATTTTTGTCAAAACTAATAAACATGGTTTTCGATTTCATATCTTTGTTTCTTGGGCGCAAATAGCATCTTCTGTGACTCAACGTTCTTTATATCTTTTCCGATAAAAAAGCTAGTTTGGTCGCAAACTTCCTCTGAAGAGTCGCATTCTTCTTCTGATTCAGACTAGTGATCACTGGATATTACTTCATTATCTGAATATTTTAATTCTTTTTCAATATTCTTTTCATCAGACAAAATTTCCTCTGATATCTCCTAAAGTATGTTCATTTCTTGCTCGTACGTCAGAGGAGGAAAAGACCGAAAACAACGACTGGAACAAGCCATGTTTTCACACTGAAAAATACTAACACGAGCGCGCGCACGGGGTGACCGCACACCCCAAATCGTTTTACAAGACTAAAATGGAGTCAGAATTTTTTGCTCTCAGACTCTATGCATAGACAGTGACCTTAGAGGCAGGTACTGATGGATCGGACAACTTCGGTTTAATAGGACAGACAGCAGATGATTATTTTTGTGCGTGGGGTGTCGAAACATCCCTCGCCCGCCCTGCCAGTTTAATGAAATTAATTCCTCATATACATCATATTCCAATATTGTGTCAGTTTTTAAATATTTTTGACAAGAAATTTATGATATCAATCATATTTTGACATCTAATGGATAGAAATGGTAATGGGGGGGTGGAAGAGGAATGGAAGATTGGGGTGGGAAAAAGGAAACTGGAATCTTTAATTTATTTCGGTTAAAAGTTTAAGTTGTTGGAATGATATAAGAAGTTTTTCTGAAATGTTTTTTTAATGAAATTAATTCGAGATCCCTCACATGCATCATGTTCCAATATTGTATGAGTTTTAAATTATTTTTGTAAGAAATTAATAATATCAATCAGTGTTTGACATCGGAATTTAATAAATTCAGATTATTTTTGGCGGATTAGTACATATGCTATACACTATTTACTGGTAGTCACTATCAAAAAGTATAAACAGATGCCCGTGAAAATTCAGAAATTGGAAAAATGCAACTTCATTTGAAGTTCACAAAAAAAAAGAAAATTTTGCAAGAATCAAAACTCAATTGACTCAATTAATAAATGATTTATTTATTCATGTATTAATTAATTCATGTATTAATCAAGTAATTTATAATAAAAAAATTCAGTTATCCAAAAAACCCATTTTCAGACATAAAACGAACTTGAAGCTAAGAATAAAAATTGTAAGCAATAAGGTTTAAAGTATTGAAAGAAATATTCAGAATTTAACTATTATTTACAGTTAGTATTAAAATATTTTAAATGTACTAAGAATTTAAATTTGTAAATAATAAAAATTATTAATATCTTAGAAGTATAATTAAAATTTAAAATGTTAATAAAACCAATATTAGAAAAATTAAAAGCACATTAAGCCTTTAAAGAATGTAAACATACAATCTTATAAATGCATAATGCAATTTCAATATATCTATTAGCTGCTTTGAACTCGTAAAAGGTTAAAAAATATATAGGAAACTTTAAATTTGATTAAATTCATCACTAGCTTTTATTTGCGACTTCGTAAGCATGAATATTTTGATGTTTTATTTGTGAGAACTGACGATCTGACGCCAATTGGGGCAGCGTAAATGTGTGAATTTTTTAGAGGTCAGACTGGGTAACGCAATATAAATTAGATATTTCTAATTTACTTTAATATGTTTTATTTTAATTCAAAAGTACTTTAGAATGAATCCGGAAAATCTATGAAATAACAATGTTTAATTTTAAATGCAGCAAACATTAAGAAGATAAAAAGAATCATTTAAAAAAATCGGTCGAAAATATATTAAGCCTAACTTCATTAGCGTGGGGAAAAGTCAATGTGAAGTCTTACTCTTTTGACGGCCGGGAAATGGAGATATTTTAAGGGAAAGTTAGTTTTTCATTTATAAAAAATTAACCACTCAATTAAGCAGAATTAAGCAAAATCCTATTCTAGACTATAGTATATCTCTATGCTAAATTTCATCCAATTTCCTTCAGCTGTTCTGGCGTGATTGACTAATATCATCCATCCATCCAAACTTTCACATTTATAATAGTAGTATAGATTAATAAACAATGAGTAAAAATCCCCATGAAAACATTTATATATCAAATCAGATTGAATAACTAAAAGCAAAATTTGAAAAAAAAACTTATCACATTTAACGGCATCTTAAAAACCATATATAATATGAACGTGTTTTAAATTATCAACCTACATTTGCTAACTAATCTTTAAGGATGTCTAGCCTTACCGTTGCCTAGTAGTAAACTTCAATTCCATTATACATAGGTGCAAATTTCCAGCTGGAAACTTACTTTAATAGACAAAAAGAATGATATATTAGCTAAATTAATAAATATATAGTCGACGGAATTATGTTTTATTTTTAATCAACTTCTATTTTTAGTAATGATAATTATTGAAGTATACTTGCTATTTTCAGCAGAAAAATATTTTCTATTTAAGATCAAAACTGGCCGAGTTATTAAGCTTTGGGAAACACTGTTTAAAAAGATCCTACTTTATTTCTATTACTAATTCGATTACAATTAACTTATCAAATGAGACATTTCATCGAAGTGAAATCGTTTGGCTAAAATAATGGAATTCAAAATTTCATAAATACGTCAGTTCTAGCCAATGAAGAAATGAAGTATTTTTTTAATTAGTGTGGCAGGATTGTTTTTTTATATTAGTGTGTTAATATTTTTTTTATATTAGTGTGGCAGGATTATTTTTTTATATTAGTGTGGTAAGATTAATTTTTTTAGTGTGGCAGGAATATTTTTTCATATTAGTGTGGTAAGATTTTTTATATTAGTGTGGTAGGATTATTTTTTTATATTAGTGTGGTAGGATTATTTTTTTATATTAGTGTGGTAGAACTATTTTTTTATATTAGCGTGGCAAAATTATTTTTTTATTTAGTGTGGCTGGATAATTTTTTATATTAATGTGTAAAAAATTATTTTTTTTATTTACTGTGGCAGGATTATTTTTTATATTAGTACAGTAAGATTTTTTTTTTATTTAGTGTGACAGGATTATTTTTGTATATTAGTGTGGCAAGATTATTTTTTATTTAGTGTGGGATGATTATTATGTCATATTAGTGTGGCAAAATTATTTTTTTTAATATTATTGTGACAATTTTTTAAAATTTAGGGTGGCAGGATTATTTTTTTATATTAGTGTGGCAATATTATTTTTTATACAAGTATGGAAGGATTATTCTTTTATAATAGGGTGGCAAGATTTTTTTATATTAGTGTGATACGATTAGTTTTTTATATTAGAGTGGCAAGATTTTTTTATATTAGTGTGTTAAGATTAACTTTTATATTATTGGCGGCAAGATTATTTTCTTATATTAGTGTGACACGATTATTTTTTATTAGCTTGATAAGATTATTTTTTATATTAATGTACCAAGATTATTTTATTAAATATTACAAATAGGACCAGAATTCTAAATAAATGTAAACTCATTAATTTTTCAATAGTGCAATTATTGACAAAACGACAAAAATATAATTATTTATTATTGAAATTTCAATGCCATTTCTAAAGTCTTAGAAATTAGCTTTTATCTTACGATAACACTGGATACTCTTCATATGTAAAACTTTTATTCAATAAATATATTGTTAATAGAATAATCATGTTTGCATTTTCAATTACTTTTAGCAAAACGAAAGCAAGATACATTGAAATGTTAATTTCAAAATGAATTCGTATCAGCTAGAATTAAGCCTTTTCAAAACATTCATGATTTTGAAAACGGGGCAGTTTTATTTTTCTTCAATTCCCCAATTCAAGTAAGCCTTAAATTATTTTATGTATACATCATATCGTTTACAAACAAACTAATACGATTAGGCAAGCAATAATGCATATGCTCATACTGATAATATACCTTTAGACATACATAAACGTTTAGAACATTTTAGGCGATTTTGAAGTGTGAAAAGACAATATTTGATTAGTAATTTGAAAGATAAAATTGCATTTGATTAGAATTTTTTAAATGAATAAAATATATCTTTATATATGTATAAGACTAAAACCAAACTTAATAGATTTATCTTAAGTAATATTCTATCAATAATATAAACATTTAAACAAGTCTATGTAAGCGATTAAATATAATTAAGTCCATCGTATCAGAATTAAAATACACAAAATAATATAACTTGACGTAAGTACATATTTTAGCTGTGCATAATTCTTACATGTGCCCTTCAGTAAATATTTAATGAATAAACACAGACCTTTATTAAGTCAACAGAGTAAGTTATATTAAGCTTTCATATTAACATTATAATTACTTCCAAATGATATAGTTAGAAAATTCGATTTATGTAAAGAGTTGATAAATTACTTAACTGGAAAAATTCGAAAAAGCTTATCTTAAAATATATGCGATATTAATTGTTTTGGAGTGGAATAAATCCAAATAATTCAAATAAACGAAAGCAATTAAGTAGTTATGTTGAAATACGAAGAATTTTGTGAATTAGAAAGTAGTTATTATTTTAATATATGAAATGGTTATTAGTTTTATTAAGATAATTAATTAGGTGTTTTCAGAAAAATAACTGACAATTAGATTGGTTCTCTAAATATCAATTGTTTAATGGTGGAATTTATTTGAATCTTATTGATTTGGAAGGATTACATTGAAGAATAATTTTATCAAGGAAATTTTGATAAAGACGAAAATAAAAAACAGTAATGTATTAAATTTTGAATGAGGTTTCCATCTTAATTTTAGAGTCCAAAAAGATTAAAATGATAACAAAATATCAATCCAAAAAGTATCATCTTATTAGAGAAATTATCGAATGTACTTATTTAATATTAATCTCACGTTAACAAAAATCGATTAAATTTAAATAATCACTGAATAGTCTGATTATGTGTAATGATTAATTTCATTTTAGGTTATATAATTATTAGAGGGATTTCAGAAGATTAACTCCACGGAATATATTTTGCTAAACATATATATCAGTTTACAGAAGAAAATACTGAAATAGAATGCATATAGAAACAGATGAATATCTTTATTTATCTATCTACAAATAAATATGCATTTATTTAAAGAAAGGAATTAGAAAGCAGTTAAATTGATATAAAATATTTTAAATTAATGGAAAAGTATGGAATAAAAAAACAAAGCTGCCATTTCAATGAATTATCGTAACTTTTCATAAAAGAAATTTTAGAAGAAAAAAAGTAAAGTAAAAAAAATATCATTTATATGTTAAATTTAAAAATCATAAGAATTCATATTTACCTTTTTGAAACACTAAAAGTTCCAACCACGTGTAATTTCAGAAAATATTTTTAAAAAATTCTCCAAATCAATCCATTAAATTAACTTTTCAGCTTAATACAAATAAAGAAATTATATAATTTCTTTTGTATATCAGTTAATTTCAAAATATAAGAAATACAATTATCGAATATTTTTTTTTCTTAACTGAACTTGAAACTGAAAAAAAAAAAATTTAAACTAAATTCCTTTAATTGAACAATGATGATAAGATAACCATTAAATATGCCGTGATTGAAATGTTCTAATTATTGATAATAATCAAACTATGTAACAAACACTATAGACAGTTATATTTCTAATAAATCCAATGCGTAAAGCTGGGAGCTTAATTTTAACTACTAAATGTTTTTATGGAATTTTCCATTCATCCAAAAATTTCAGTAAGAGAGAATCATAAATAAACACATTAAATCATGTATTTTAATTGTTCTATCAAAATTATTTTTTATAATACGACATTTGATATAAAGTATATGTATAAATGTTGCATTTAATACTTTAATTGATACAAATCGTAATCGTTCAGTCAAATATAACCAAAAATGCATCTTAAACAGCAAAGTATGCAAAATTTTGTTGAAGCAGCTGAAACTACTAATGGTATGAGTAATTTTGTTGCAATACAAACAATCGAATATTAAATAATTTAATTAGACTGTATTGTCTTTTATAAAAAGGTTTGACAGATTTGACAAACGATATTTTTATGCATCCAGACGAAAATTGTCCATCAATCAAATATAATCACAATTTATCTTAAACAACAAAGCATGTGATATTTTGATGAAGCAGCTGAAACTGCTAGAGATGAATGAATTTTGTTGCAATGAATTTTGTTGCAATACAAACAATGGAATATTAAGTGAATTAATTTGACAGTATTTGCCTTTATAAAAAGTTTTAATAGATTTGACAAACGATAGTTTTATACATCGAGAAGAATTATAATTTCTTTCATAAATTGTTGATACAAATTGTCGTCGTTCAGTCAAATATATCGCAAATGTACCTGAAACTGCAACATATGCTATTTTTTGACTAAGCAGCTGAAACAATTTTTGGTGTAATGTTTTTTCCCCTTTTTTTGCAATACAAACAATCGAAAAGGAAATAAAATAATTTGACAGCAGATGCATTTAAATGATTTTTCTTTCATCTATAAAATTTTTTTGGAACATTTCACAAATGATACTTATATGCAACGAAATGAATTATTATTCTTTTCTTTAGAGCAATTGCTTAAAAATACTAGAAACTAAAAATTGTTTGAATGTATCTATTATTTATAAACACAATAATATTATGTCTATACTATTTATTTTAATGGGAAGGTTCATAATGTAGTTTTTTCATACCTTTAACATGACTTATCGCTGTTAATATAATGCACATTTTAATTGCATTATTAATGAATTAAAAATATTTCTTTAAAAAAAATAACCTACTTTTAATTTGATAACGACAATAAATGCATTATAAATAAGATATTAAGGTATTTTTAATCGTATATTAATAGTAAGTATTATAAAATATTATCACAAAATTTTACAAGAAAGTTTGTAAAAGCTCTTGCTTGGAGGGCAATTATAATTCCACAGTTTTGAAATAACTCACAAGTCCTTTACAATTTCAAAATAACTTTTAACAAATGTTATATAGATAAATTTTGAGTTCGTATTAAAAGGGAATACACAGAACTGTCCACAACCGAATTAAAATCTTTGATTCCATTTTCTACACATTACAACTGTGAATAAGGATTCTCCATAATGATAAATTTTAAAAAAAATCTTGAAATCGTTTGACACTGGAAAATGACATTGTTTTGTGTGTTACAAAGCTCATTCCAGACATTAAAAAACTGGTTAATTCCAAACAAGCTCATGTATCCCATTAACTAATAGAACAAAAAACCCAACTTGTATGTGTACTCTTTTTTTAATGAAAACTACGGCAATAAATTAATTTTCTTTAAACTTTTCTTCCACAACTCGCGACCCCCTGGGGGTCACGACCCACCTTTTGAGAACCCCTTGTGTAGATAATTGGAATGTAACCCCTAAATAAAGAAGATTCTATCAATAATAAAATTTATGTTGCTATTTTATAATGTATTATAAGGGTTATTTCACAAGAAAGATGTTTACAGCTCTGACTGAGAAAGTAATTACTGATATTAATTTCTTACTTCCCCCAAATCAATGTTTTCCCAACCAAAACTCAAAAATGTGAATAATCTCCAGTTCTCATCTCAAAGATAAAACCCACGAAAAATACAGAAAAACAAACAGAAATTACCCCCCTCCAACGATGATGGATTGCTCCATTCATTAATTATACATGTATTTTAAGAGAATTTAATATTCAACGAACGCGTGAACTCCGAACGGACGAACCTCTCGCGCACTTTTTAAAACTGTGAATACTATCTTAATCAAGTTTCGAGGGGGAAAATAGCTTTTAGGGAAAATTAAATCCTTAAATTTTATATATTACTGCGAGTAAAAATATTTATCCGGCGATGGTGCATTAAACCGTTTGGAATTTCTATTTCGCAATTAGTTAGAAAAGGGAGCGATTGTTCACTTGTTATTTTTGGAGCGTCTTGTTTTTAATTTTGGATTTATATCTAAGAAGTAAATTAATTGCTATAGTGGAGGTTGCCTAGCAACGAGATTTCAGCAGAAGATACGGCATCGCAGCATTTTATGCGAGCTCTTTCCTTTTTATTAGAGTGGATTTGAAACTTAATTTTAACAACTGAGTTAGTAGATGTATTTGTCTTTTGAAGAGGGGAGATATGGAGATAATTTTTACAGCATAGATTTTCTGAAGAATGTTAGAATATTTCCTTTTTGGCTTGTGCAGTGTTTGCCTTTTATCAGGAAAGTAATTAAAAAAAGAATATTAAGGCAACTAGAGATCTATAAAATGATTTTTTATAGTTTTCACCTTAGCAATTTGATATTTTACAGGCATTAAGAGCAACACTATAGAAGATGACACACAAACGTTTAAAGCGTTATATTAATTTATTTATGAGTTAAGGAGGTTAATATAATATAATATTAGCGGTAAATAACGTTAATGAAAAATGTACCAGGCGCTCCAAATTTGTTCGAAAGCACTCCACTTTATATTATTACTTTCTTTAACCCTTTTTTAAAAGTTGGGATTAATCTTGAAATTTGAGTACGGAATATACAAATTAATTAATGTATTAACTCATAACTACTTAAACTTTTTTTTAAAAATAGTAGTTTTAAGTTATCTTATTTGTTAATTTTGATATTTCGCACTCAAAATTCAAGATTAATCCCAACTATAGTGCCAAAAGGCTTAGAGTAAGTAATAATAAAAATTGGGGTGCTTTCGAAAAAATTTGGAGCGCCTGAAGCATCTTCCATTATAGTTATTTATCGCTAATATTATATTATATTGACCTCCCTGATTCACAAATAAATTAATATAATGCTTTAAAAGTTTGTGTGTCATCTCCTATAGTGTTACTCTTGATGCCTGTAAAATTTCAAATTGCTAAGGTGAAAATTATATTAAAAAAAATCATTCTTAAAGGTCCCTGGTCGCCTTAAGTCGGAAAGTAGCAAAGGAAATATCAATTTTGTGTTTTGTGAAATTAATTTATTTGTGAATGTTTGCAACTTATTCACTCATTTTAGAGTTAGAGTATCTGTTTACTCAGCATTTAAATGAGGGAACTATGGATTTTTTTTTATGATGGAACAATTATTATACATACAAAATATAATTAAAAGTGATTTTTTTCCTGCTTGATAGCATTATGTTTGTACCAATACTTATAAAATAATAACACGGAGGATACCCTTTATGGTGTTATCTGTAGTTATCTGCAGTTAAAACGTATAAACGAAATCAAACAACATTTCATATACAGATTGTAGTAAGCCTGAAAAGATAAATTTTAACAACAACAACAACAATAATAATAATAATAATAATAATAATTTCCGGTAGAAGAAACATTGGGGCTGCTGTAACGTACGAACTAGTAGCCGGCTTTCGGGCGGGCACAGGGGTAGCGAGTCTTCCTCGTGTTCTTGGGATCCCGGGTTCGAGTCCCGGTTCGGGACTGGTTGTTCTTCTGTTTGCTATCTTTGAGGTGTTTGACTGTGCCCCCCTTTAAATAGGGGCTGGGCAAGCAAATGTGGTGCGTGTGTTGCTAAATCGTACTCTCAGCCCTAGTTGGCGTTACTTCAAAAAAGAAGAGGCGCTGCTTTCGGCTTAAATCTAATGCTGTGTCAGCAGGGGGCTTGTCAATGGCAAGAGCCATAAGTAACAACAACAACATAAAAAATGACAGGGAGGCCATAAAATAAGTTAACCCTTATGGGGGCATCTTCAGTTAAAACGTATGAACGAATTAAAACCACATTTCAAGCACAGATTGTGATAAACCAAACCAGGAAAGATAAATTCCGAACAAATAATACTAAAAATTTCCGATAGGAGAAATATTGGTACTGCTGTAACATACGAGCTAGGAGCCGGCTCTCTGGTACAGAAGTAGCGCGTCTTCCTCGTATTCTGGGAGTCCCGATTCGGACATGGTTGTTTTTCTGTTTGTGCCCCCTTCTAAAAAGGGGCTGTGCCAACGAAAGTGTGATGAGTGTGTGGCTAAGTCGTACTCTTGGCCATAGTTGACGCTACTTCAAAAAACAAGAGTCACTCCTTTCGGCTTAAATCTGCTGCTGTATCAGCAGGGTGCTTGTCCATAGGGAAGTGCCATAAGTAACAACAACAAAAAACTAGGGTATTTGCGTTCCGATATGGAAAAGGTAAAATTATTAAGACGCGCATGACAGCAGCTACATAAATTTGTCTTTATTAAGGTTGCGTGTATTTTGTTAAAACCCCAATCAATGTAACGTCTTGGAAAAATAATTTTATATAAAATAAATCAAGAAATTAAACATTAGATTTTATCTGAGGTAGTATGTAAGAGCATTCTTATCAGAAAGCGAGATAATTGCTTTTATAAACTTCATTAGTTAATACTATTTAATATATTTGTACTGATTGCATTCTTTAAATCCTTTTGGATATCTCTCCAGAAATAGGATTAGAATAATGATCTTATTCATTTCCTTTAAACAATATGAAAATGCTCAGGATTTATTGTATTTTTCATATCAAATATAATAAAATACCACTCATATTAATCATTATTTCCATCTCTTAAAGAAAAATAAATTTTGATATTATTTTCTGAATTAAAACTTACAGCTGGTAATTTAATATCAAAATAAGAAACTAATTTAATATTCCATGAAATTATTTTATTATAAAGACAAGGAATAATATTTTTGAATTAAGTTTTAAATATCATTAAATTTTCATATTCGTAATGATCGTGATGTTTAAATTATTTAAGAATCTCGCCATAAATAGTATAAGAAGAATGATCGGTACTTACGCATTAGACCGTCTTCGCCAACGATCAGCAATGGTTTAGTAACTCATTGGCGACGGATTTAAATTTGGCGATAAAGATCTACATATTACACCATTGCCAGATTGCCATAATTGGAAGTTTAGCAACTCATTGGCAACGACTTCAAATGTGGCTATAAAATTAGACGGTCTAATATTTAAGTGCCGAATGATCTTATTTCTGTCCTTAAAACAATATGGAAGTCTTAACGATTAAATCCAGTTTTACATATCAAATTTCATAATAAAATTAAGCTCATATTAATCATTATTTTAATGTTTTTTAGTCAAACTTTGATATTTATTCTGATTTAAAGATTACCGGTTCCATTTTAATATCAAAGAGAATGTCCAAATAAAGATAATACGTGATTAGGTTTTTATATTAAAAACCTAAAACATAACAATATGCAATTTATCTTACTACTTTATGTCAAAAGAACAAAACATACCCAACCGACTGATATTAAATCCACTCAAGACCTCTCGGAAAAGAACAAAATGAAATAATTTTCTCTCTCGAGCAATTAAAGATAAATAATATAATGCAAAAAACACACATCAGAAGATTCAAATTAATCCTTGTTTGAGAAAGTCAAATCTTCTTAAAGAATTATGCGAAGAGGATTGTATGGGAAGAAAAGTCAATAAAATTAAGAAGACCCTACTTGCTCTTCGGAAAGTAAAAGACTTTTATTTAAAAGAAGTTCGTTTAATTAAATTCAATGAAAGCGCTTTTCCATCTGAAGTCGAGTATCAGTAATGAGTAAATTTAATGTTTTTATAAGAATTAGAAAATGTCGCTAAATAAATAACTTAGTGAATTCTAAAATTTTACATTTTGCTTTCATCCCTTTTACTTTTTGAGTGTATATTTGTAGGCGTTTTGTCATTATTCAACCCCAAGTTTAAGATAGTTGTATTAACGTCCCGTTGTAAAGTGACACTAGATCTATCTGGGGACGGAACAAGGGATTTTCAACCATGATCAGATAACGAAGACAACACTTGAGCTGGCAGTCCCTCTCCACACCACACCACTATAACAGGAGAACTCAAAAAGCTGCTTTGAACAACTAGGGGCTTAGTTAGCACATAAACTATTAGGCTTCACTATTATATTAACCATAACATCCTGACTAACATAAAATGTAATTTTAACTTTTATATAAGAGATAATTAAATAATTTAGTACATTCTGAAAATTCAAATTTAGATTTTACTTTTTTTATTATATATTTGCAGACGTTATTCCATTATGCAAACTCAAATCAGCTATTATCACATATACGTGTTTCGAACTGGCTTCCAGGCTCAGAGGGAGCGCGTCTTTCCTT
>JAOUZG010050060.1:125509-138747 GCA_026289955.1 Argiope argentata | reverse complement strand
AGAAATTATAGAATATTACTGCGAGAAAAATATTCGACATTTTTAAAACCCATCCAAGGAAATATATTGCGTTTGAGAGTTTTAAATTCAATACAATAATACATAAATCGATAATAAATCATTATTTTGTTGCAAAGAATAAAATTATTCTAAATATTTATCCATTATGCACTGTTGCTAGAAAGGAAATAATAATTTTACTACGAAAACAATACATGAAATATAGAATTGCACGAAACAAAACTATTACGTTGAAACATAGCTTATATCCCTAAATAAACTAGATTTGCAACAAATGTATAAAGAGAGATAAACAGCCTTTGACTTGACATTCATATTCTTATCTGATTTCCGTGTATCGTTGTTCACATTCATCATTTTTGGAGTAAACAACATAGAACAAAAGGATATTTTGTTAATAATCAGATTTTATGTTTTTCTCTATTTCTTTCTGCGACAGATACTATTGACAATTTGTTCATAATTTTTAGTAAATATTTGTTCTTATAAGAAAGTGAAATTATAACAAACTGATATATAATTGAAAATAGAATAATATTATTGAGTAACATTTGATTCTAATATTTTAGCCGAAACACAATACTTTTGTTCAATTTTCAGACATTAGTTCTTCATTGTCTTATCTAATATTATCGAAGAGGATATTTATTCAATAAATATAGGAAGGAATTTTAAAAAAACTCTATACCACTAGCCGCCTTTGGTGACCATTTTCGTCCAAAGGTGATATAAATTTAGTATTGCAGTCGATTTTGGAATACATATTATTACAAGCGAATGAACGCCGCTGAATCTAGCCATAGAGGCAGCGATTGGCGATGGCGTGGAAGAGCATGGCGCCAGGCGGGTTTTTTGGCGAAAGGAATAGTATGGTAGCCGCTGGATCGCTCGCAGCGATTTCCGAAATTTCGAGTCTCCCCCGCCGGGTATATAAGGGACGGGCTGCCGCAATCGGCAGTTCCTCGCAGTAGGGAAGTGTTTCGCTGGAATTATGGGTTACTTTTCTCGCTTGTTATTAGTGAGCTGTGTTTATATTTGCTGTTAACGTTGTGTTACTGAGATCGCTGCGATTTACTGTTTGCTGTGCTATACGATAACTGTTTTGCAGTCTGTGTTTATTTTGCGCAAGGCTTGCATTTACGCTGTAAGTGACTGTTGACTTCTGGATTGTTTTTCTATCTGAAGTTTTACTTTATCACGTCATCCTGTATATACTTGTTTGTTTGTACTGTCCTCAAGTATAGTCCATTCAATCCGAACCCGCCACACTAAAAACGTAACAATATTATCAACAAAATATGGAAGCAGTCTATGAATTATTGTTGTCTTCTTTTCCTGAGTACCTGATGTAATGATTCTAGAGCGGTGATACTGTGTATAGTGTACGATGACAACTTTCTACGCTTGTTTGATTTTTTTTGTGTTAAATGCTGTCAAAAGTGTTCGTTGGACTTTTGTTTTTCCTCTAGGTGGCTAAATGAATTGAACAAATATATTGCATCGTTTTGTCAAAGGCTTGGTGGTTATCAAAGCGAACAATTTTTAATATTCAACAAGTAAGCACTTGTATTAGCTGGTAAAGCAAGTAATTGGATAGGTTTAAATGATTTCTACTTAGGTTATGAGTTCGAAACTCACCGGCAAAAAGATTCCCCGAGTGTGTGGCGGCTGGAACTCGTAAAAACTGCCGTGGTTGCAAAGTGCTGCATGTAAGGAGTAATACCACTTGGGATACAGGTGTAGAGGTGATCGTTCTCTGTTCCAGATCTCAATTACGATCTGAGATGAATGAATGAATGAATTTGCATGAATGAAGTCCCCCCCTTAAAAAGGGTTGTGACGTGTGTGTTGCTAAGTCGTACCCTTGGCCCTAGATGGCGCTACTTGTAAAAAACAAAGAGACGAATTTCTTGTATTATGTATTATATAGTCTATAATATGTGCATTATTATATAAAAATATAAATAAAATAATATATAAATAAAATATACAGTTTGCTTGGCGCAGTATAAACAAATATGGTTCTTGTGCCACAAAACAACGAACAAACGAACAAAGAAACGAATTAAATACAATATCTATAAATTATAAATGAAAGAAATAATGAAAGAGACGAAATATCTAAGCAAAATTATTTAATTTCATTAAATTTCAGTATTAATAATATATTTTTAAAAAATAATGCAGTTATATGGTAAAGTTTAAAACTGAAGAGCAAGAAACTCAATTTTATGATCCATAGTAAAAATCACTGAAATATATTCTTATTAAACCCAAATCAAAGTGATAATTGAAATGCAAGCTTTTCGAAATAAATAATCACAATAAAGAAATTGAAGAAAAGCTTTTCCCGGCTTTCATAGTATTTTCATTTGTATAAGTAAACAAAATCTTTATTTGCGGAAAAGAAGTCAGAAAAAAAGTACTAACTTGAATGGAAAATGAAGAAATATAACATACATAAACAGTGCTTATTCTTCAAGAATAAATAATATCCTGGGCTTTGATTTTTTATACATATTTGTGTAATATTTTCCTTCATTTCTCTATTTTCCATTATTCCGATTGAAACAAATTTAGATAAAAGGCTTTCATGTTTTTCAATAATTTTGGCATTGCAACACATACTATTGAACAATCTGCATTATTGTCTTCTAAATTGTTTACAAATCCAGACAGATATGTTTTTGAAATAAAACGTACTAAGCAGAAAGGACAAAATCATCCCATCAAATGAGATGCATTGACTTCTAACGTTTTGTGTCGTTTCAATTAAAAATATTTTCCAATATATATAAAAGCCGAAAATGCTTATTATAAGAGTATTCAATAAGCATTACAGCTAAATCCGTGAATGTACTTTTGTTGATTAGTAATTTTCCTTAATGTGAATTTATCACGTCAATATTTTAGTACGACAGTTGTGAAGAAAGCATATATTAAAATGTCCCATGGTGATTATAAAACATCTGTTAGTTAAATGACCTCAAAAGTATTTCATTTTTAATCTTTTCAAGTGCATGTTTTTTTTTTACTTTTTATGTGCACAAACAGAAAATATTGTAAGCATGAAAAATTCGATTTCATATTCTGACGAATTCTACTCGGACTTTCTTACTACAAGAAACACACTTAAAATTATGCCTGTCTGTCTGTCAATGAATACGATGACTTAACAACTCTTTTAGTAAAATGGATGTCATTTATAATATGTACTTTTTACTAAATTTATAGTTTTCTATCAAATTTCAAATGAGACTGATTCAGAGAAAACAAGTCTATTAGATGTCCAAAAACAAAGTAACAGGATAGCCACAAAACTAAGAGAACTAGATTAGTAAAATTTGTTTGCAAATTCAACATTTAAATATAAATATTTATCTAATTTGAAATCGAATAGGCCAAAGAATTGATGATTTTTATCTGTATTTTTGCAGGCATATAATGGAAGTAATTCAGAAACCAAAGGAAATAAAAAGAAGTCCAAATGACCTAAACTATTCGATTTACAAAATTATAAATATAATTATTTTGTTGTCTTTAGAGCAATTCTTATGAAAAGATGATCACCCAGTCTGACTTTTAAATGATCACTAATTCGATTTAATTTCGAATTTTTTTTGACTTTTTAATTTTTTAAATTGTGTATTGAGGTAATTATTAAAATGACAATCAGAATAATTTTTCGAATATTTTTTATATGATTAAATTGAATTCAAGAACTAAAAAATAATTATGCAGTTTTTTTAATACGTAATTGCTATTGAAATTTTTTTCCTTACAAAACGGTTTAAGAAATGTTTTTCTTCACGAACGTGATATTCTATTACATAAGAAATATAGATAAATTATGAAATTAAAAGAATTTTTTAAACCAAAAAGGAAAGTCGTGATTTCAAAGGAATTTTACAGTTTTCAAAATGTGCTAAGGTTTAACTATTTCTCAAGTTAACTATTGAGTCATATTTTGACAACCTGAATAAATATCTCAGTACTTATTAATGCACTCACATTTATTTTTAAAACTGAAAAGTAATTATTATACTTTATAAAGTGATACACAATTGTTATTAAACATTTCTTTTATTACATTGAATTGAAAAAAAATATTTAACGCTTAGAATTTTATATTCCTTTATATGGAGATAAAAATTTTAAAATTCGTTTATTAACTGAATTTTGGTTTGATAATGAATGATCCATTCCATAATAACAAACCTTATCTAGTCTAAATATATTTAGTTAAAAAAGATTAAATGATATTGTACTCAGAAAATATATATTGTTTCAAAATATTCATGAATAATTTTAAACTATAAAAGTGCTACTGTTTTTTAAAATGTTCTACAAAGTTTTAACATTGTATAAATAAAAAATAAAAAAGAATGTATATTTATCTGGAGAATAAAAACATATATATATATCATTAGGACTTTATCATTAGTTTAACAATTAATTTGACTCTTCTCCCATTTTTATTATGAAATACAATCTGTAATTACAAGAATATAATTTTCCCTTGCAATAAATAATTCATTTACACAGAGTAGTTGTATTTTCCCCTTTTTTAAAAACAGATGTTTCCGTATTTCAGCAGACGATATTATATTTCACCATTGTCATTAATCAAAAGAAAACGACAAAGCAAAAAATAATTATCCGAATGAAATGATAATGCAGATGATTAATAATGTAGAAATTAATTAACAGCAATTGTTAATTATTTTTCTATAATTTTTATTTTCTCGTGTACGAAGTGTATAAAGAAGAAAATCCTGTCTTCGTCAAAACATGGAACTCGTTATTTTCATGAATGCTTACGATTCAGACTTTCCAAAATTACCCTTTTTAGACTAAAAGTGCAATTTGCTTCTATAGATATAATTTAAAAAGTATTTCTGGTAGGTAAATAAAATGTGATATATGATCTTTTTACCGAATTTTTTTCATTTTTAAGGAGTGATAAATTTTGTATTATATTGCATACAGTAGATAATATTTCGCAAACTTATTTGATACAAATAAATTATACGGTATTTGTATGAATCGTTAGAATAACTCAGAAAATGATATGTTATATTTCATATTATTATTTATATATTTTTAAGCTTTTATAACTCACGTTTTTATTATTTTAATTTTTTTATCTAATTCATATATTTTTAGTTGTCCTTAGACATAAAAAACGCAAAATTATTTTGTTAAGAACAAAATTATCTCGTATTATCAACATAGAAATAAGTATCAAATGATTACATTAAAATCTTATGATCTTTCTTTTCTCAATATATATAAAAATGATGTAGATTAAATTATCGAATTCTTTAAGATGGCAACAAAATAAGGATAAAACGATTTCCATCAGCATACATTACATTACATATATATAACATATTACATTATATACATTACATCAGCATATCATACATTTTTACGTACTAAAATATATATTGTATGTTAAGCCAAATAAAAATAAATTTATTTCATTATTCTTCATCTTGAATAATAATGTTTTCAATTAAAATATTATTTTAATAATAATAATAGAAGAAAATGGCAAAAATATAATTTTTATTATCATTAAGTTTTCACCTGATTCATTCGCAGTAATACTAAAATCGAATGAATTATTGATAGTTCCATTTAAGTTTCGAATTTGTGATATTATTTTTAAAGAACAACATAGGAAATAATATAATCTTGAGATATTATAATCGTTTATAATATAATTATTATCTATAAAATATTTATACTAGTAATTAAATATTTATGTAATAATCTTGTGTTATCTATTATCTCAATATATAATAAAGACAAAGAAAATATGTAGAAGTCTTAAGGTCAAAATGAAAATAAAATGTTTTCAAATGAGTCTTTGGTATTTTGCATATTAAAATGATGGTAATGTGTTCCGTCAAATATAAAGGAATTTTGATTTTATAAAAGTTGAAAATAACTGAGAATTAATTATGTGTATCTCTTTCATTATTTTTAATTCATATCTAAATCATTAATAGTAAGATTAAAATTCTAGCATGATTTATTAATAATTGAACTTTGAATTTTGTATATTATTTTTTACGAACCAAATAAGAAATATTATCTTGAAATATTTCTCTAGATTATATGAAATATTTACATAATAATCTTTTTTAACATAAATATTATCGATATAATCTATTTAAAATGCCTTTAAAATATATATAATATTAATTAAATACTTATATTATGTACTAGAGATGTTTTTTATTTCATTATGTAAAAAATGGAAAGAAATTGTTGAGTTATTTAAACTGGTAATGGATAAAGAATCAAGCGATTTCAATATATATTTATAATTAAAAACAAATAATGTCCATTATTTAATTACAAATTATTTCACTATTATAGTTCAGATTTCATAATGATTCTCTTTAGTTTCTTGATTTGTTTTCCAATGCAATTAAAAATATTTTACTTCGTATCTGGAGACTGGCATCAAAACAACTTTACGCTGTTTATTAGCTCTGGTAATCACGTGTTATTTTGACCTTGGATACAACCATCTGCTCAGCAGTTTCTAATTTGTCCGTTTAGCAGTATGTTGACAAAAGTCAAAGTATAAACAATTGCGTAAAACCAAATTATTCTTTTTCAGTTTTGCTGTCATTTACAGAGTCATTGACTCCATTTGTTTGAAACTGCTTTTAATTTGAATAATGCAAATAGCAGAAAGAAATATTCTTCAAATGATATTTTAAAATAGTGTATTCTTTATTTTTGTTTGTTACATTATGACATTAACATTATTGCAATTTTGTAATATTTAATGGAAGTAATTATTCAATAAAATATTGTTTAAGTTTTTCTAACTACATTTTTTACAATATTCAATAGAATAGCATTCAATACAACATTAGTGCAATTCAGTAATATCTAATCGAAGTAAATTCTCAATAAAAGATTATTTAAGTTTTTCTAATATATCCTTATAACATTTAATATAACATAAGTTCAATTTCACAATATCTAATCGTAGTAAATCTTCAATAAAAGATTGTTTTAATTTTCTAACCACATCTTTACAACATTTAATAATATAGCGTTTAATATTTTTAATATTTTACCGTTGTATGATTCATAGTAAGTGTTGGGTTTCCAAAATAAATTGCAATGCTATTTATGAAAATATAAAAAAGAAAAATAACTATGGATTCAATTTGACTCCATATTTTTGTCTATGTGAGGAATTCAGGACTCCAGGTGTTAAAGTATCTGAAGATCCCCAAATATAAATTAACTTTTTCAATTTAATCCAAATAGAAAATAAGCTGGAATAAATAAACAATACACATTATTTAATTAAAAATGTATTTGAAATAATTCTAATACATGCTTCAAAATAAATTTCCTCAATCTCTATGTCTTTTGTATTGTTACAATAAAATCTGAAATATTGTTGGGATCTTTTGTTCTAAACCCATTGAATAAACGCAGACAAAGAACCTATTTTATTAAACGGCCACCACTCAAAACAATTAAACAGCGCACGCTTTTGGTTTAAATTCGATCAATTTAAAATAAAACGAAGGCATTTTATACCTTAACGTCTTAAACGTCGGCATAAGCTCCAACTCAAGCTCTTTAAGGTCTAAAACGAATTAATTCACCAAATGCATATTTCTGCCGGAAGATATTCTCTCCAAAAGCGAAAAGAGCGGGAAAAATCTTTTAATTAGAACTGTCAAACTCGATATTTACTGCCGAATATTTTAAATAATGTTTCGTTTTAATAATGTTCCCCGACGACGTAAAGCTGTTGCATTCAATTCAAATACCCATACATCTCGATTATCGATCGTTTCTGAATAAATTCGATGACTTTGCCTTTTTTGTGATTTTTCCAACGAACGTAATGTGACTTTGAATAGAATTTTGAATGCCAAACTGGATAATTGAATTTAAAAGTTCTTTATTTTTGCTCCGGTGAGAATCAGCTACTTCAAAAAGGCTCACATATTTTTAAATGCAAAAATCTTAAATTCAGTATAGTTTGTCAAGTGCAAAGTCCTTTAATACGTTGATTTGGTTATTTTTTATTTATTTAGCCCGTATCTCAATTCTTGCCTATTCTTTTAAATCCGTTACTGAATACAAGAATTCCCTCACGAGCTTAAAAATATGGAATCAAAATGACAAAATTGATATTTTTCCAATTCCTACAATTAGCACAAAATCTTTCTCTCTATAATATACATCTTGTTCAAATTTTCAATCTATATATTAATAAAAATGGATCTCGAAATGCGTTGCTAAGTGCAAAACTGGAGAACGGCTCGACCGATTTGGCTAATTTTTTTTTTAATATTTTCGTTAAGACACGAGGATGGTTATTATGGGGAGAAAAAATGAAAAAACTACGAGGAAAATAGTTAAAACGACACTTTTCTTACTTTCCCGCCAAAAATCTTCATTTCCTTCCCCCCCACACCAACTGAGTAAGATTGCAGGAAGTAATAAATTATGATTTGTTTAGAAAGAAATGCGCGAAGTCAGTTGGTTTTCATTTATATATAACGGGATGTTTGAAAAAAAAAAGAAAATAGTTGCTTTTATTATTAGTCTGTATGGATATTTATTTTATGCCTCCTCAAAATAAAGCCTGGGAAAGGAGAAAAAAAAGAATAAGAAAGAGAAAAAAGGGTTTGTAGAAAGATAAGTAGTGAAGAAAAAAAAGAAAGGAAAAAAAAAGAAAAGAAAAGAAGGGTGTGCGAGTGTCACCATTATTTTTCTGTGCGCAGCATTTTCCAAGCTGTTTTTAAACTTTCGAATGTCTTGAAAATCAATTGTGTCTTTATTTGTTTAGTGTGTTTACATTAATGAAAATTTGAATTTCATTATTCAATAAAAACATAATTTTAGACCTTTCCCTCCTTCATTTAAGTAAAATATCAATTCCGGGACAATTATTGCTCGGATAGAAAGAGAAAGATAAGTAGTACAATGAACAGAACGTCTGAAGAAAATAATACTACAAATAAATTATATGACTATCAAAATTTGATTGAATTAAAATTATTTTGGTGAAAAACTTATGAAACACAGCTATATAAAATATTATATGAAAATTTTAGCGAGTATTAATACTGGCGAACCGAATAGTCACCAAAGGCGGCTAGTCGTAAATAAAATACTTTTTGTTAATCCACTCAAATTCAAGTAATTTCTTAAAACTTGTAGTTAATGACATTTGACGTTAACCCCTTAACCGGTTTATTTTCCTTACTATCTAATAAGATGACACCTACTGTTTTGGGAATATTTTCTTATTTTGATTCAAATGAAAATCTATGGAATACTTTGCTTATATACGTATTCAAAGTCATTATACTATTGGATTTTTATTGTTATGAATGATTTGTTTTTTGTTTACAACTATCAAAATTCGATTAATCGATGCAAGTACGGCGTACGGACAAACCGGTTAAGGGGTTAATACATTTTTTTATTTATTAATTCATTTTTTTATTAATTGGTTAAAAACTAACTTTCTCTCCAAAAGTCTCAATTTCCCTGCCGGAAAATAAGTAACGAATTCAGTTTGTTTTTCCCCCAAACTAATGAAGGTAGACTTAACATGTTTTCGGCCGATTATTTTAAAAAATTCTGTTTATTTTCAAAATGTTTGTAGATTTTAAAATCAAACATTGTTAATTAATTGATTTTCCTATTCATTTTGAAGTAATTCCGAATTCAAAAAATATAAAAAAAAAGAAAATTAAAATTTACTAATCTGTATTGCACTACCCCATCTGGTATGGCATAGGTATACTCCGCCCCGGCCGAAGCCATTCGGATATAACGATGAGTCGCAGCAAAGCAACCCCCACCGAGCACGGAAATGTAGGTTAATCAGCTTAATTTTCATAAAACAATTCAAAGAACCAGATCGGAAAGAGAGACGAATTTAGATTCTCGAAAAAAGTCACCTTGTCTCTAAGTATAATAATTATCAAACATTTCAACAGTTATTAGAGGAAAATAAAAACGTAAACAACGTTAACTATGAAATTGCTGTTAAAAAGAAAAAAGTATAAACATTTTAATGGTTATTAGAGGAAAATAAAAATGTAAAACAACGTTAACTAAGAAAATGCTGTTTAAAAAAAGAAAAGAAAAAAGAAAAAAAATTCATTGCTACCCCATTTGGTATAAAAAATTACGCCTTTTGAGTTGAAACAATTGATTTTGAATCATCAA
The DNA here is from genome assembly GCA_026289955.1 of Argiope argentata. Taxonomy (NCBI): domain Eukaryota; kingdom Metazoa; phylum Arthropoda; class Arachnida; order Araneae; family Araneidae; genus Argiope; species Argiope argentata. The sequence goes on along the minus strand of JAOUZG010050060.1, from coordinate 128,487 downwards.
TTAGCTAAGAAAATATAATGCTAGTATAATTTTTTGATCAATTATTTATAATAATAGTAATTGTTAAGCTGGTATAGCATAGTTGGCTGAGCGTTCAATTCGCCTTCTGTGGGCTGCGAACTCGAACACGCCATCCAAAAACTCACCGTGTTTGGTGGCAAATACTATTAAGTCCTCCATGTCGAGAGTAATACCCCTCCTTCCATTGTAAAGCGAAACACGAGAAAATCAATTATAATTATTTAATAAAAAGTCACCAAAATAAATGATTTCTCTGTTAACCTAAGTAGGAATTCATTTTTTAAAAAAATGCTTTTTGATTAATTCTTCTTTTTAGATTTTCTAAATAGCATTGAAATTTATGACCTGAATGTATGAAAATGCATGAATGTAGTCCGCCATCTAAAAAGGGTTTGTGACGCTAGAAGTCAGTTTTCTGCCCTCGTGTGTTCAGGGATCCGTACCCTCAGAAGCTATCCCTCAGGGGGGCACCTCTAAATGAGGATGGGATGTTTCCAGAATGGTGGTTGGATCTCACCATCCTTAGATGGTAAACTAATAGGTGCAGATAGACTCATCTATGACGCGACGTACTTCCTACGGAGAGAGTTGTCCCATGGTCGGTGATGGCCATTAGACTTAACCACACTCTGCGTTGTTGTTGCAGCATTCCGGTCATTTAGTTTTATGGTTCAAATCTGTGTGTCTTTGTGGCACAAAAGCATTGATTAAAAATGAGTTAATTACTACAGCAAATATTATGAATTATATGATTGTACTAGCTCTTACCCGCGACTTCGTACGCGTGGAAATTTGGATGTGTATATGTGAGAACTGACAGTCTAAAATGTTATCGAAACCGTATGCATGCACGAATTTTCAACGCGAATTGGAGCAACGCAAACACGTGAATTTTAAGCACCAGTTGGGGTAACTCTATACAGATTGCAAAATCTTAGTTTTAATTCATCTGCTTTGTTTTCATTCAAAAGCATTTCTGAAGGAATCAAAAGATCTATTAATTAACAATGTTTAATTTTAAATTTATCATACACTACAAAAATAAACGGAATCGTTTGAAATAACCATTACGTCTAACATCATTAGCGTGGGGGGAATGTGATGTTATTAAAACCATAAGGGTACTTTTCCGTTTGTCGGGCGCGAACGAGCAATCGCCAAAGAAATTTGAGAAAATTTGGCGGAATTATAAATTATTTGCTAACGGAAACATACCACTTTAAGGATATATAAAAATATATATATAGCTAACACAAATACAATTTAATCACATAAACACACAGTAGAACCGTTTTAATAAATAGTCATTTTCGTTAAAAAAAATAGTTTGCCACCAAATTTCAGCGAAATGGCATTTCCAATCACAAGGTTTCGATGCCCGTTGCAGCAAATTAATGGAAAATAGAAAAAAAATATCAATAAATGCAGTAATACGGAATGCAGTAAAAAATTTAATCGAAAATGATGAAAATAGGCCAAAGAAATAAGTTTAGCAAGAAAAAAATCAATAGAAATGAAAAGGAAATAACGAATTATATTAACACTAGAGCAGCATAAGAAAAAAATGTAATAAACATTCCTTTAGAATTGTAACATAATATTAAAAGAACACCGGAAATAGAAAAATAAAAACAAACGATTCAAAAAGCTCAGGCAGATGTTTTCAGAATTTTTTTATTTTTTATTTTTCTGGCGGAAAAGTTAGTTTTTAATTAATAAAAAATTAACCACTCAATTAACCGGAATAAAAATTAACCTATGCTCTTCTGTAGACTATAATCTATCTACGTGCTAAATTTCATTGAATTTTCTTCAGCCGTTCTGGCGTGATTGAATCTCATCATCCATCCATCCAAACTTTCACATCTATAATATTAGTATAGATGAAATAAAATAAATATGAAATGCGCTATTTTTTTAAACAATAAATGCGAGACAGTTTTAGTTTTCTGCATCGTTTGCAATACTGAAGTGACTTAATTCAGTGAAACAATTAAAATGAATAAAAATATAATTTAACTCGCACGAGCACGTGGTGCTTGGCCGTTCAAGAAATGATGTTCTGACATGATACATTGAATTATGCATAGCAGATCTCATTTTAATCTAGATATGACTACCCTCAGAAGTTACTGCACTACTCCTTACAGTGTAAAACGGAACACGAGAACAACGACAACTAGTTCAAATATATATAGTTTTCGTGTGCGTATATTTTAATACATAAACTTATACAATTATCATCTTTTGACTACCTTCATTAACACCGTTGTTTAAATAATGATAAAATCACATTCGTTAAGTATTCTTTCTTAAAATCAAAAGCCATATTAACAAACAGACCATAACTGTAATTATATTCCCTAAGTCAGGAAATGCAGTTACTGAATAATTACTGATTAGTTCCCTTTCCAGCATTTATGTAACGAAACATATAAGCAGTTGTACAATAAACAGTAATAATAGTTATACAGAACATTACATAGTAAATAATTCATTAAAACTGATTGATATAAATTTCATAGAGAATCAGCAGAAGAATAGATTCAAATTTGCATCTAAAATATTATTCATTTATTCAAATCATTACATTATTGCATATATATAGTAAGCGTGCCACTGCGTCCGCAAAGTTCATAAATTTTGTGATCCGGCTTATATGCCGGCTACTTACTAATTCGAAATCCGGTACATTTTGCATATAATGCTCAATGATTCGTCCGCTGTAATGCGTTCAGAGCATTGGTGGATATTATTGTGGGTCATTAATTCGGTTTGGACGAGATGTTGCTTGCGTTTCTAAATTCGCTCATTTAATATCAGGGTTTGCAGTAAAATTAATGCCATATGAATTCATTAGATGCTTATTGATGAGAAAAATCCAGTTGTCTGTTTCATTACTCATACTATAAAATTTTAAATAAGGAATGTAAAAATACTCTAAATAACAATTTATT
>JAOUZG010050060.1:104566-125499 GCA_026289955.1 Argiope argentata | reverse complement strand
GCGTTAGAAAAATTTGATAGATAGAATTTACAGATAGAACAAGCATGTCTGGACCGGGATTCGAATCTGGGACGCCCAGATTATGGAGAAGACACGATACCCCTATGCCAGTAAACTTGACAAACTTTTTGAATCCTTTGTAGAAATATAGCACAGCGTTAGAAAAATTTGATAGATAGAACTTACAGATAGAACGCAGAAGAACAACCCGGTCCGAACCGGGTTTCGAATCCCGGGGTACCCAGATCACGGTTGAAGGCGTTTCACCCCTTTGCTAGTAAACTTAATGTTTATTAAATGAAGATCATTTGAATTCTTTATAGAAATATACTACTGCATTAGAAAAGTTTGAAAGTAACTAAAATATAGCTGTAGAAATTCGTTTTTTAAGTGCAATATGATAATACGAAACAAAAATTACAACTAGATGCACAGGCTTACTCAAATGTAGCACCTGGTGAAATCATTGATATATATATATATATATATATATATATATATATATAAACAGTAATCTTTATTAAATTTATTTTGAACACAAAATGTTCAAAATTCCATTGGATAGCTCGCTCTGCGTTCAATTTTCTATAATTTTTCTTGTTTTGCTTTATAAAGTTTTTTCTGTCAGGTTACTGACAAAGAGGATGATCTCCATAGCTAGGTTACATGATTACAACCACTCAAGTTGTTGTTACTTATTGCACTTGCCAAAGACAATCCCCGCTGATATTTCAGCAGATATTAAGCCGCAGATATGCGTCTCTTGTTTTACAAGTAGCGTCATCTAGGGACATAAGTACGATATAGCTACACACAAGTCACAGCCCTTTTTAGGGGGAGGACTACATTTATACAAGTTGTAAACATGCCTATTGAATAGGTTTATCATAATAACACTGCTTATTGAATTATCAAATTTTCAATCAGTAATGCTAAAATATACTTCAAAAATATTAGCTCCAAAAAGACTGTTTGATAAACATATCGATCTTTTTGTAGAAATATATGACTGTGCTGGAAATGTTTGAAAATACTTAAAATATATTTGCAGAAACCTTTTTGATTGGTACACTGTAATGATTTTTGGGGAATGCTAAACAAAGCTAATAGCAAAACGCATTACATAAAAATATAAACCAGATAAAATCAGAGAATAGTCAGATTTAAAAAAAATAATCATAAAAGAATAGCAACGAAACAAAGTGTGTAAAAGTCAACTAGATATATTGCTCTGCGTTCAACATTACAAAGACAGAAATCAATTGGCTCGATTTATGTAGGTATTCCATTAAGGAAGAGACAAATCAGATGATTTTATAATTTGCCCACATGATTATAATGATTGAAAATTTTCCTTTCACTTGAAAACAAGATTAAATTTCTTCTGTTGCAAAAGACAAGAAAATCCTTCTACATACAAGGTGGAAATATTCCTTCAAAGTGAGCTGCAAGTTCACAGTTTCCTTTTAATGACCTTCAGTAACTGTCATATGACCTTCACATTCATCATATACCTGGACTTATGCAAATATTTCATTTTCTTATTTCTCCCTAAGGTATCTTTTCCTCTTTGAAAAACTGCTTAAAAGAAACAATTCGCAAGTTCCGAAGAACTGCAGCTAACTATATAAAAGACGCTATTAAGTTATCATGGGAATATATTATTACCAGATATAGGATGGAAAAGTTCAACATTTTATTTTTTGACGAACAGATATAATTCATCTAAGATATTTATTCTTTTTTCTATTGCAATATTTAGTTTAGAGTTTTCAGTATCAAACTAAGAATGGCATAATAAATATTCATATAAAATAACCACATCAAAACTCTTTTTAGTTTGGATCATAATTAAAAACATTTGCTACAACTGCAACGTATTAAATTTACATTATTTATAATTTGCAAATATTCATAACTTCAGGCAAAATATTGAGAATAATGATCATGTACTTCGAAGCTCTTAACTCATTCATGTTAATAAATTGTAATCTTGTTCCATTAAGGCGCAAAATAGAAGAAAATATTCGTATATATTTTTACGTTTTTAGTTTAGTGGGTTCGGATTGAATGGACTTTATTTGAGGACAGCACAAACAAATTTATTTACAGCTATTTACAGTTATTTACAGGATAATTGATAGAGTAACAAATTCAGATAAACACAATCCAGCAATAGTCAATCACTTACAGCGTAAATGCAAGCTTTATGCACTATAAACACTGTTTGCAAAACAACTATCGTATAGCACAGCAAACAGTAAATCACAGCGAGCTCAATAACACAACGTCAACAGCAAACGCAAACACAGCTCACTAATCCGCTAGTCCAGCAAGACGCTTCTCTTCCGAGAAAGGAAAAACTAAACTCACTCACTCACTCCGGCTATTCGTCCTTTATATAGCCGAGGAAGCGCGTGCCCCGAAACACGCGAAACTTCTCAAAATATCGCGCGAGATCCAGCAGCTACTAGACTATTCCTTTCGCCAAACCAACCAAGCTCGCCATCTTTGGCGCTTTTTCGTGGTGCTCGCGGTGCTTGAAACAATATAATAGCTAAAAGATTTTGAATATTCCACCAAAATAAAGATATATCAGACAATTCTATTATATTTAAAACTTATTTATTTCCTGAACAATATTTAATATTTAAATAAAGTTATAGCTATATAAGTTCAATTTTTATTGTGTTAGGTACAGCATACATGATTTAATGAAAAAGAAAAATACAAACGAATTACTAATTGAGCAAATGAAAATAATATAAATTATACTTCTATTGCATTTTTGCAAAGCTGCTTTGGTGAATAGAGAGCACAAAATACATTAGTGTCATTAGGAACGATCATAATTTATTATATATTTTATTACCTCATAATGCGTCTCTTTTTTTACTGAAAAATATTTGCTCTCTTATGATCAATACTTTTTTATGTAATAAGGGATAATTCAAATTTAACTGCAATTATCTCTTAATTGTCCTTTAATTTTTAAAACTTTTAACTGATTCGCTATTAGCAATTAGCGCAAACCGATAGAAATAATTTAAAATATTCTCTGTACATTCAAATACAATTTTTTTCATTCACTTCTCTGTTGTAGTCTTTAAATTATACATTATTCATTCAAATGCTTGAGGAATACTTAAAATGGATTTACCACATTTGAAACACGATACCTTAGAAATAAAAGAAAGCTTTTTCGAAATTTTTCCATAGATATCTTCCATTTTGAATGTACATTAAAACAATTTTGCAAATGACAATCTTTAAGTTATTGTCATACAATAAAGAAGACATAGAATTTGGTAATCAAATTTCCCCTTTACACCCTTATAACGCATAAATATTATACGAATGCAAATCAAAAGGTCTTTGTGCCTACTTTTTTAGCCAAAATACGGCTGTGAATACAAAGCGAACATATACATTCCCAGCAGTGAACGTTCCTTGAACCGCACCAGCCGCATCTGCCCTTTGCTCCGATGAGTGGCGCAGCTATCACTCATTTAAGATGGCGGTTGTTCTTCAGACGTCCACAGCTTATGAGCAGCGAATTGTTATTCGTTTTCTATGGAGCAAGGGACAAACGCCCATTGCAATTCACAGGGAAATGTACCCCACGTACGGGGAAACGCGTCTCTCTTTGAGAAGTGTTGGTTGATGGTGTGGTGAGTTTCAAAAAGGTCGCGAAGACTTGCATGAGAATGAGTGTTCACTGGGAGAATCTGGAACTCCCACCTTACAGTCCAGACCTTGCCCCTAGGGATTTTCATGTGTTCGGTCCGCTGAAAAAATTCTTTGCGGGACAGAGATTCACATGTGATGAAGAAGCCAAGAACATGGTCCGACGGTGGTTCTACAGGCAGCCGGAAGAATTCTACCACAGGGGGATCTCTCATTTAGTGCTGCGATGGGACAAATGTCTGAACCGATGTGGTGACTATGCGGAGAAATAATGTAAGGCACGTAGTACACTACGTATATTTGTAAATACATGTATGTACCTGTTTTTGGGCTAATAAAACATAGGCGCAAGGACTTTTTAATTTGCCCTCGTAGAATATTGTATTTTACAAAACAATGTTCGTAATATTTAACAACAATGTTGAAAAGTGAATAATATTATACAGCCAGCGTAAACGCACGGGGGTAACTAGTCTTCTCTGTGATCCGGGCGTACAGGTTTCGATATCCCGTTCTTAAGAGGTTATTTTTCCGTGTTTTTTCTGTAAGGAGTGTGAATGTGTCCCCCCATAAAAAGGGGATGAGTGAGTAACAAAAATCACACTCTTGGTCCTGGTTGGCGCTACTACAAAAACAAGAGACGCTGATTAGGCTTAAATCGCTGACTACCTTAGAGAGCTTGTCCACGGTTTTAATGCCATAAGAAAAAACAGCAACATAATATTATATTACACAATGTTGTACAATGTTGTTCAATATTAGATAATATTATATCACACAATATGGTGCAACGATTGTGATATTTGGGACAAGGGCTCGTTTCATTCCAATTGATTCAATGCAAATCAGAAATGGAATTTTTATCTTATAAATAATGGAACCAAGACCGCGATATTATTTGCATTAAATGATTTATTAAAAACGTATTTATTGTTTTTATAATTGTAAAAGTGGAACTTTGTTGCCAGTTATTTTTTTTAAATACTGATGTTCTAACTTTCTGTACTTACGAATAAATAATTTTCTTTACTTTTGTATTCTCGATGAAATAAAGTACTCTAGTATTTTCAAAACTTGATAATGAAATAATTAATTAATTTTAATAAAATTAAAATCAATTAATATATTTTCTTGAAGTAAATTGTTAAGAAAATTGCTCTTTATAATCGAAAATATTTATGATAGAAAATTAAAAGTTTCAGACTAGAAAGTAGAAAAATATTAAATTAATAATGTAATTGTAAAAACTTTAGTAGTTTATTATATTTTATAGTTAAATAAATTTAATTATTTCACAGCTTTGATCTGCTATAACTTTACAAAGATTTTCTATTGGTCACTATGAATCCCTCTATAAACAAGTGTATAAAAGGTTATTGTTTAATGTTACATCTATACTATTTCTATATTTTTAATTTCAAAGCGTTGTTTAGCTTCAAAAATATTTCAAATGAATTTTTATTTTAACTACATTAAACTGCTGTGTTAAGTCTAAAATTTTTTTCTTATTTGAAATTTTTTCAATCTTTTGTTATGTATGTGTATAGGTATATAATGCAAATTTTGCTTTATACCAAGAAAAAAATAAAGAATAAAAAACATATCGAATGCACAGTTCAATTAAACAAAAAAAAAAAAAATAAATTGGGTGTTCTGATAAAACTGAGAACCAATAACAAATAATAAAACTTGAATAATTGTTTAGTGTTTGTATCAGAAAATGAAAAGACGCATATATAGGGTCAAAACAAAGAAGAAAAAAACATGAAAATAACAAATATTCAAAAAACATAAAAACAAAGAATTATATTAACAAAAGAAAATAAAATAGAAACAAAAAGGTGATACATTTATTGAAATCAAACAATGGCAGTACAAGAAAAATTTAATCAAAATAAAAAAATGCAATCTAAGCGTTTATAAAAATGGGCAATTGAAAAATATAATACCAATAAAAATTTAATTTATTTTTCAAAAAAAAAAATCTTTAAACAAAGCAAAACTTTAAGTCAAAACATCACAAAATATTTTTTATGTAAAATCTTTTGATTAAAAGATGAAAGTTGTTAATTATATATATGGAATCGTTTGCTTATTTTTTCATACTAAATTTATAAAAATGAATTTACTTAAAAATAATATTTATTTATTGATTTTTTTCGGACATTGAATATATTTATGGCATTAACAATAATTTTGAACCATGTTTTTTTTTAAATAGTTTAATGCCATATCCTTGAGTTATATGTTAAAATTTCTGATCCAACGAATGTTTTTTCTTTGCATATTTCTTATTTTAGCGGTTATTTGAATGACTTACTTGCATCAAAGACCATAAAACAAAATGTAGAAAGAAAATTGTATTTTCTGTTATTCTTTCGGAATTAAATGACATATTCATCAGTTTATATATAACACTACATTACTTTAATAATGAAAATAGACAATGAAATTTTTTTTTAAAATACTTAGAGATAACTTATTCTAATCGAGACTTAATACAGAACTTTTAATTAATAATCGATATAAAATTTATAAACTTTAAAAAAAACACTTCGAAATGGTACAAAAAATTGTATTTCATGCTGCCTCAGCCTTTAAATTTATCTGTGAAAAAAATCAAAAATCTATAATTTTAAATTACCACCATATTTTGTTATTCCTTTATATTAAAATATTATTTAGTAACAGAAATTTTAAACAAGATGAATTATTTGCGATATATAAATTGAGTTTTAAAATTTCTAATTCTAATATTTTACGTATATCGGAGATAACCTTGAGGAAATGAAATGCTTTGATTAGAAGATCTTAATTATTTTAGTTTAATTTAATTATGTTAACGTCTCGTTATAAAGCAACATAAGGAATATTTAGGGAGGACCTCGTAAATTTGATCTATGGTCAGAGGACGAAGACGACATCTGAGCTGGCATTCCCCTCTCCACACCAAACCAGAGAGATAACGTGCGGGATTGACAGATTTAATGTATGACAAATCGCGTTACACGAAGTTTCTTCGATAGAATATAGTCCTGAAAGAGAAATCTTCATCTCATGAGCCGAGAACTGACCCACCATATATTTTTACCGTTTTTGTTTTACCACACATTTTTGAAGCCGAAAAATGTCTGGTAAGAGAAATGTCTTTTTTTTTTGTTTCAAATTTGTCTGCTTGTATACGAGTACGATAGTTCAAAAACGCATTTAGATAGTGTAAGGTAATTTAATTTGTAAACACTAAATGTCTAAGTCATAAATAACAAATATATGATGATTTTAGAAATTGCGTTTGCTCATAAACGTGCTGTCCTAGGTATATGTCTTACAGACTTTTTTGTGGTCCTTGATGCGTTAAATACTTGTCTCTGATTTATTTATACTTCGAATGCGACGAAATAAAAATCATCTGCAATTTATAGAAGCCAATAAAAAATGGGGAAAAATCAGACTTTGAACGAATAATCTGTTCTTAGAAAGAAAAAAAAATATCTAAAATCCAAGCAAATCCATTATTTCAAATGTTATAGGGAAAAAAAAGTCTTTTCCAATACCGTCTACAAATTGAAATGAAAATTAAAAACAAATGGCATAAGAGTTAAATGGTATTATTTAAAAATTCCCATCTATTAAAAAATCGTTCTACTTAGAATTATCAAATTAAAATACTGAGTTCGAAAATTTTGGTTATAACAATATTTAATCTTTGTATATTTCGCACACGAGGAAATAAAAATTCTCTGTAATTTATAGAAAGCAATAAAAAATCAAACTTTAAAACGAATAATTTTTTTAGATATAAAAAATCTAAAATCCAAGCAAATCCATTATTTCAAATGTTATAAGAAAAAAAGTTTTTTGCAATATCATCTGCAAAATTGAAATAAAAGTTGAAAACAATTGGTGTGTAAGTTAAATGGCTTTATTTAAAATTTCCCATCGCTTAAAAAAGTCGTTCTACTTAGAATTGTCAAATTAAAATATTGAGTTCGAAAATTTTGGCTGTAACAATATTAAATCTTTATATACTTCGCATACGAGGAAATAAAAAGGATCTGTAATTTATAGAAAACAATAAAAAAATGAAACAAAAACAAACTTTTAACAAATAATTTGTTTTAGACATAAAAAATATTATCTAAAATCCTAGCAAATCCATTATTTCAAATGTTATAAGAATAAAAGTTTTCCAATATCGTCTGCAAATTGAAAGTTGAAATCAAATGGCATGAAAGTTAAATGGCTTTGTTTAAAAATTCCCATTGCTTTTAAAAAAATCGCTCTACTTAGAATTACCAAATTAAATTTAGAATTATTTCTAGCGTTTCTTTAACAAATAATTATATAAATAAAGAATTATTTTAAATATTCCATTTCTCTTGAAAAGAGAACATTTTAATCGGCTGCTTCGCAATTTTTTAAACCTCTTTATTTTTGAACAAAAATTACTTATTTCAGACGATTAATTTTTTGCATGCAATCCATTTTTCAGAAAAAAATAGATAAATACATCACTGAGACTTAAATACAAACCTATTAAAAATGGATTTATAATACTTATTATTTCAATACATTTCTTATAAAAAATTATACCATTTCTAGATAGGCGGATCAACACAATTCATATCAATATTTGTTCGCCATTATTTTCTCAACGGAGATCTCGCATTTATTTTCTGTAGCTTTTCATAAGTCCAAATCCTCTTTTCGAGTATTTTTATTTCCACTGGTAATTCCGCCTACTATTCCTTTCTTCCACCAATTTTTATCCCTTTTCGCACTCAATATTTGCTGTTCTCGTGTTTCTTTTCCACACTTTCTCCATATATTCCTTTTTTTTCTACCAATAAGTATTATCTTACATTGCTTCATATATTCTCTTTTTTTTTTCGCCTTCGATAAGCATTACCATACATTTCGTCATTTCTAATAAAGTGTTTCTTTTTCGAGCTTTGTTGCATTACATGACTATTTTCTTTGTCAGTGAATATCTTTTTGTATATATTCGTTACTTAAGTTTTGACCATTTATTGCTTTATGGTTGGAAGTTTTATATAAATTGATTAGATTAATGTACTTTTTCACTTATTTTTATTTGTAAAAACTTTCATTTTGAAGGAATTAATGGATTATTTCTGAATTGTGCCAAAATTTGCATAAGATATGAATTAACCACCAATCATACAGCAAAGTGTTGCTTACTCTATGAAAAATCATTTGATAGTTTAGGGTTAGTTAAAATGGTGTGTTGCACCGTGAAACCATGTGTTTTCTTTGTTGAATAATATCTCAAAAATTAATGAAAATATGGGGGTGGGCACAACTCAAAAATTAGAGAATGGCCTCCTATATCGTAGGATTTACCACCATCGAGAAATAACAAAATTTTAGAAACAAATAGAAAATTTAAAAAATAATTCCTTTATAATTTTTTTTGTTTCAATTTATCGATGTATCAAATAAGCAATCGAATAAAATTAAAGATATCACTAAAATATAAATAATAGTTTTCAACTCATGGTATGTTACACATAAAAGTGGAATTTATAAAAAAGGGATTCATCAAATTTTTATTTTAATCCCCAGTTTGAAAGTTAACTCCAAATACTTTTTTTTTCTAGTAAGCCAATGATTATCAAAATTAATTATAATTAAAAGTGCATTGAATATATGATATTTCATGAAGTCAATATCATTGTAATTAATAATTTTGCAAGGACATAATACGGAAAGTAAAGAGGAAAAAATATAATACATTGCGTATAGAACAAGATATTATGTCCCGCATATTTTAAGAAAAATACATCGGTAATAGTTCAATATGTATTATCTATTTTTACCCCAATGTCCTAATTGGGTTTCCGTGTGTGCGGTGGCTGATGCACATTACATCTGTCGTGGTCACAAAGTCCTCCATGTCGAGAGTAATACCACTGAGGGTCCTGGGTTAGAGGTGATCATTCTCTGTTCCAGATCTAAATTACGATATGTAGGTACATGAATGAAATCCGCCACGTAAAAAGCGTTTGTGACGTGTGTGAGCTAGAAATCAGGTTCTGTCCTCGAGGGCTCAGGGGTTCCTTATGTTGCAAAGCGGAACATGATCTCAGCAGTTGATCTTTTTTCAAAATATAATTTTTTCAACAAATCAATAATCTAAAAACGAACAAATCTATTTGAATATTACAGATTGATACCAAGTGTTATGTGTGACGTGTGTTATATGTTCAAAGTGTTAATTCTCATGGAAAAAAATACACCAATTCTTTCATAATGGTTATCGATTTATCTGTATTTTTAATGAAATATAATTTTTAATAAACGAAATATTTAAGACCGAAGAAACCTATCAATACATTTCAAGCGTTTATTCATCTTCACGTGTATTAAATAAAGTAAACCGTCTTTCTGGCACAAAGGTAGCGCGTCTTCCTCGTGTTCTGGGAGTTCCGGGCTCGAGTCCTGCTTCGGGCATAATTGTTCTTCTGTGTGCTATCTGTGAGATGTGTGACTATGCCCCCCCCCTGTAAAAAGGGGTTGTGCAATCGAATGTGGTGAGTGTGTAGATAAGTAGTACTCTTGGCTCTAGTTGGCGATATTTCAAAGACAAGAGACGCTCAATTTGGCTTAAATCTGCTGCTTTATCAGGGGGGGGGGGGCGTTTGTCCAAAGTCAAGTGCCATAAGAAACAAAAACAAATAACAAATTTCGATACTTCTATAAAGTATTAATAAATATTCTAAAAATATACACTATACTTATTTCGTATTATTATCTTGTTAGAACATGATGTTGTTCGTGGGATGAGGCCTTTGGCGTCAACAAAAATCTATCAGCAAAAAAGTGAAATTTTATTGTCTGATTATCTCACATAATCAGCTCTTAATAACGTGCTGCCATTGCATTTATTAAATCGCTGATTTAAAAAATGAGTTAATGGCCAAAGCCAATAAAACCTAGAAAATTGTCATTTTGAGCATATGATTATTTGAAATTAAATAAATAGGAAATGTGATGTTTTTTAAAGCAATAAACGCGAGACAAAGAATTTTTTGGATCGTTTGCAATACTAAAGTGACTCATTCGATGAAACAATTAAAATGAATAAAAATATAATTCAACATATACGAGCACGCGGGGCTTGGCCGTTCAAGAAAAGATGTTCTGACATGATACATTGAAGTATGCATAGCAGATTTCATTTAAATCTTTCTTTATAGATTTATCTTCTCCATATCTTTGTATCAAATAATAAAACAAAAATTTTTTTGATGAATTAAAAATCTAAGCATAAAAAATCTTTACCTGAAGTAAGAACCACGAGTTAATTCGTGTAAGTAAACACATTCTTAAAGAATAGTGAGAAAGATTCACGATTTTACTCGCGTAATAGTCACCCGTATGGAATGCTTTAATTCTAGAAAAAAATCACACTAGTTATTTCGTATTGATTATTGAAACATCATCTCGATTGCTAATAAAATAAAGTTTTCGTTAGACTAATATTCCTAAAAAGAAAAAAAAATATATACCGGCATTATGAGAACGAATTATGTTTTTATTTATGCAATAATTGCGAGACATATATAATATGTAAAAAATAAACTCCATATTCTTAATTTTTGCTTTTAGAATATCATGTAATGTATCGATCAATGTATTATTTAATAAAATTACAATTTAAGGAAGAAGAAATGGATTAACACATTGCGTAAAAACCACGAGTTATTTCTAGCGTACAATTTGGGTCTATTACTCTAAAAAGAAAGATAGTTATGAACACTTAGCGAACGAATTACGACTTTATTCATGCAATAGCAACGTAATACATGTATAATACATTAAAATACATAATCCAATGATTTCATATTCGTTATAAGAATATCAATATGTTTATTGATTAGATTAATATCTAATGAAATAATAATTTAAGGTAAAAGAAATGTGTTAATATATTGAGTAAAACAACACGAGATATCTCGTATTTACAACTCGGATTCAATACCCTAAAAAGAAAGAAATGTATGAAATCTTAGCGAACGGATTACGTTTCTATTCATGCTACACCAACGTAATACATGTATAATATTTAAATATATATACACTTCACTATTTCATATTAGTTTTCAGAATAGCATTGTATTAATTAGATTATTATTTAATAAAAAATAATTTAAGGTGGAAGAAATGTGTTAATACATTGAAAAAACACGACGAGTTATCTCGGGTTTAATACATAGGTCAAAGCTCCAAAAAGGAAGAAAGTTATGAACTCTTAGTGAACGAATTACGTTTTTATTCATGCTGCACCAACGTAATACATGTATAATACTTAAAAAATATACACTCCAACAATTTAATATTCTATATATTCATTGATTAATTTATTATTTAAAAAATAATAATGTAAAGATGAAGAAGTTTATCAATACATTGCGTATTAATAACGAGTTAACTCGGGCAACTTGAAGAAAACTTATAATGAAGCTTACCACTAATATATGTCGGTCGTAGAAAAATAATTTTCAAGAAACTAATAATCTATTGACAAAGGGAATTATTAACTTATTGCAGAGGCATCATTATTTGTGTAATTTGAAAAAAAAAGAGTATACAAATTAATTATTTCGTCTTCCGCAGAAGCTGGTATTTAACATGGAAAATTCAATATAGCACTTCAAATTCAGAAGCATTAAAAATTTCCAAGTATTCTTATTAATTCAAGACAACTTTTTTTCCTTGAAACTTTCATCTAGTTTTTAAGTATGAAACTATTTATTGAAATTTGCTGCATCACGAAAGCTATTCAGCATTTGTTCTATTTAGTCATTTTTTATTGAAATGTGAGTTATTACTACAAAAATGAAATAACCCCAAGGATTTCAAAGAAACCCGAAGATAAAACAAAAAAGTAACAATTTTGTTCAATTTTATCAAAATATTTGAGATAAAACTAAATAAATTCTGCTAAAATTTAAATTTAAGAACAAGCACATGAAAATAAATTACAAGAAAGGAAGACAAAGATATGCAACTAAAAAAATGAATACCATTGTTTAGATGTATAACTATTTAAAAATATCATAGAAAATTACTTACAAGGAATTTCATCTTGAATTAAGTTCTATATTACGAATTATTTTTTGATTTATATTTTTTCCAACTATCCGCTTTTAATTGATAAATTAATTACATAGAAAATTATCATGGGAACATTTTATGATGGTGCATTTAAAATCCACTAGATGGCCCTCGACCGGATAATTGTAAATATTATATACGGATCAGAAATTCCATTATGATGTAATAATACATGCAGTTAGAAGCAGACAATATATATGGATTAAAAATTTCATATAAAAAGTAATAATATATGCAGTTAAAAGCAAGCTACATATATGGGTTAAAAATTCCATATATGGCGTAATAATACATGCAACTAGATATAAACAAGCAACATGTATGAATTAAATACAGCATATTCGAACGAAGAAAACAAACAACATATATGGAATAAGAAATCGTTATACAAACCTAATAATACATAATTTTAGATGGAATCAAACATACATGGATTAAATATTCCATATATGGACGTAATAATACATGAAATTAGAAGAAAACAAACATATGACGTAATAATGCATGCAACTAGAAGTAAACAAGCAATATACATGAATTAAATATACCATATTCGAACTAATAATACATGAAAATGGAAGAAAACATATATGGATTAAAAAAATCTTTATATAAACCCAATAATACATGATATTAGATGAAATCAAACATGCATAGGTTAAATATTCTATACATGAACGTAATACTAAGTGATATTATATGAAAGCAAAGAATACATATGAATTAAATATTCTTCAAACAAACGTATAATTACGTGAAATTAGAAGAAAGCAAACAGTATAGATTGATTAAATAATCCATATTTGGACGTAATAATACATGAGATTAGAAGAAAACAGACATATATGACGTAATGAGGCATGCAACTAGAAGTAAAACAGCAACATATATGGATTAAATACCCTGTATTCGAGCTAATAATGCATGAAATTAGAAACAAACAAACAACATGTATGGATTAAAAAATCTTTATACAAACCTAATAATGCATGCTATTAGATGAAAGCAAAGGATACATATGAATTAAATATTCCCTATGCTAACGTAATATTACGTGAAAATAGAAGAAAACAAACATCAGATAAGGATTCAATATTCCATATTCTGAAGTAATTATACATAATATTAGAAGAAAGATAGATATATATATGGACTAAATATTCCATATTTGGACGTAATAGTACATGATGTTAGAAGAAAAAAAAGATATATATATGGATTAAATATTCCATACATGAACGTAATAATACACAAAATTAGAAGAAAACGAACAGAATATATGAATTAGATATTCCATATATGGACTTAATAATACATGACAAATGGTGCATATATATTAAATACTCCATATATGAACGTAATAATACATTAATGTAAAAGAAAACAAACAAATATGAATGAAAAATCTCCTATAAGGACGTAATAATGCATGGAATAGTAGCAAACTGCCATCTGATGGGCTTCAGATGAACTATCTTTAAATGTTTCCATACATATCTTATTTAATTCCATATACATAGAGTTTCATGGATTTAATTTAGATTTAAAGTTGATATCGAGCAAAATTTTCTGAAGTAAAATTTTAATCGAAACTTAAATGAAATTTTTTAGAAATCCCCGATTAATCAAAATCAATTTTCTCGGCGAAGATATCATTTATGAAAATAGTCTTAAGCTAACTCTTTGTTTTAGAATCATTCATAAGAAGTGGAAATATGCATTATCAAATATATTAGCTCTTTTGTTGATTGTAAAAATAATTATATCTAGTTGATCTACATTTTTTTCTCTTTACTGTTATTTAATACTCTTTTCTTTCAAAAATGAAATAATTTTACATTGGAATTTGGAAATTGGAATTTCAGCTTTCACTTCGATCACCAATTAAATTAGAAACTAATAATTGTAACTGAATGTTCGTTTTTTAAAATATTACCCATTCTTTATTTAAAAATATATCATATTAGCATTTTATAAAGTAATTTTTTTATGTTTCTTTTTTAATTTTAGGATATACATACGATTTCACTGTTATTATTAAACGAAAATTATTTTCGAAAAATACCAAGAATATTCACTGATTATAAACAATCCTTTTTAACTCATAAACAATGTCATAGTATCCTTTTAATTGCCAAACAAAGTAACAGTAATGGTATAGTATTCGAATTTTCAGAAAAGGTTCAAATAAAGATCGAAATAAATAACCCATCTCTATTTCCAGTTTATCAAAATACTTACTCTTCACGAATTTGTTAACAATTTTAGGCAAACATATTAACGCCGATGAGAACTGAAACGAAATATTTAAAAGTTTTAAAACAAATTAATACTTATTGAAGAAATCCGAAAACAGAAGGCGAAGAATATTATTTTTAATTTTTATCAAAGAAAGGTAAGCTTACTTTAATCTATAAAATCAATTTGTAAAAATTAGAAAACTTTCAGAAAAAATATGAAACAATAAACATCAAACTGATATTCCAAATTGAATAAGGTCATAAGGCTATAATTTAATTTCCATTTTTTTATGTTTCTATTTAACAAAAATGAACCTTCTAAATTACATCTTCGATAAAAAAAATTCCTATCGAGAAAACTTTATATCAAAAATCACCGGAAATATTGATTTTTTTTATGGAATGGGACTTTTATATTGCTTACAAAAGTTAAAGTAAGAATACAAAAATTAAGTTACAGAATACAAAATGATATAAAGATATTTTTTTAAACTAAACAAATATGACATTATTACATTTTATTGTTTACCCGAAATCGATTTCTTTATTAAGAGATATAAAATTGCAAACGATTACTTAATAAATTTGTCTATTCTTTCTAATATACTTTTATTCTATAAAAATGTTTCATTATGTTCTATTTTTTTCCAAAAAATTAAAAGGGATATATAATTACTTCTTATTTCCAGATTAATTGCAAATTAATTACTAAAGAGTATTTCAGAATTAAAATAAAGTGATAAAAATAATTTACTAAATAAACATATGAAAGTGACGTCTTGTTTTCCCTTTTTGTATTACTATTTGCTTTAAAAATGCTCATTTTTTGTTACTTAAACTTTTGAAAAAATTTGCAAATAAATATGTAGATTTAGTATTATTTTTTACTTCGCTAAAAATATTTCGTCCATAATAAATTACTTGTATTTATACCGTAAATAATATCACAAATAATTCCAGTTCAACTCTATAAAAAGTTCTTTCTTTTTTCAACATCTAAGAAAATAATCAATGTAAAAACTATAACTAAAACCTCTTAAATATTTATATGAGAATTTTTAAAACCATGATTTTATACAAGCAAGTATTTATTTGAATAGATTTTTTCGCAGGATAAAATGACTTTTAAAAACTTAGTATGGCAAGATAAAAACAAACAAATAAATAATGAATTATAGAATATAAAGACACTTTTTAAAACTCAGCATGACGGGAAAAAATAGATAGTGAATTATTGAATATAGGTACATTTTTTAAAACTTTATATGACGGGGAAAAAACAGATAGTGAATTATAGAATATAAAGACACTTTTTAAGACTCAATATGACGGGAAAAAACAGATAGCGAATAATAGAATATAAAAGCACTTTTTAAAAATCAATATGAAGGGAAAAAACAAACAGTGAATTATCGAATATAAAAACACTTTTGAAAACTCACTATGGCAGTTAATAAACCGAGAGTAAATTATAGAATATAAAGGCAGTTTTTAAAACTCAGTATGACGGGAAAATACAGATAGTGAATAATAGCACTTTTTAAAACTTAGTATGACGGAAACAAAACAGATAGTTAATTATAGAATATATAAACACTTTTTAAAACTCAGTATGACGGAAACAAAACAGATAGTGAATTATAGAATATAAAAGCACTTTTTAAAACTCAGTATGACGGGAAATAAACAAAAAGAAATTATAGAATATAAAGACACTTTTTAAAACTCAGTTTGACGGGGGGAAACAAATAGTGAATTATAGAATATAAAACCAGTTTTGAAAACTCACTATGACAGGAAATAAAAAGAGATTTGAATAAATAATATTAAAACACTTTTTAAAACTCAATATGTCGGTAGAAAAAATACAATGAGTTATAGAATGTACAGACCATATTCGGAAACAAAATGTGAATATTAATGATTAAGGTGCATTTTAAATGCAAGCTTTACAAAATATACAGGATAATCCGAAACCATCAACTTGAAATATTAATATTTCTGAAATCTTAACAGATATTATTTCTGATTTTTAAATGAAATATAATATTAAGTTCAATACGTACTTTTTTACTCTTTTCTATAGAGTAAGAAATAAATAATTGTTTTGAATTTAATTAGCAGTTTAAAAATGATTCCTTTTGTTAATCCCGTTTGCGTTTTTTCCATAAAACATTAATAAAATTATGGAGGGGATATGCATTACATTATATCATTCAAAATGTCAACTATTTGAGTAGTATGATTTATAGAAAAAAATCGAAACCTAATCGAAGATATAAAGTTTAAAATTTTGTACATAAAAAGTTCTTATTACTAAAGCAATGCATAGAAATGCGAAAGTTTATTAATATTAAATTACGTAAACCAAAAATAAACATATTTTCCTTATTATTAAAATACAGTTTTTAAAAAATTTAAAAATTAATAATGCTTGGCAAAAAATGATAAACTCTGTAAGTAATATATACAATTTTTCAGATTCTCTTTCAATATTAGCATATAATTTTCAAAATTAAATTTTCTTGTTTAGTTTCCGTTTTTTCAGCAACTTTAAATTGTTTTTAGAGAATTCCAGTTCAAAAACTATTATGCGTTAAAAATAGTAAAATTTCAAATTTTTAAATTCATATTTTTATAAAGGAATGTATTTTTGGTCATTATTTATATCCTAAAAACTTTCATTCTATGTTTCAATTCATATAATTAAAACTTTTAGTGATCTCATGCAAAATTAATACAGCATATATAAAAATATAAATTATTTCACTAAAATTAGAAATATCAAAACACATATATAATTTTCGATGTTTAAACTTTTGGAGAAGAGTAATGAAAATATCTAGACAAACTTCTGTTACAGAAAATCCATCCCATTGAATTAAGATATATTTAGGAAAAATCGATATCTTGTACACAAAAATGGATATTTGCTAATTATTAAAAATATATTTAATACATACATAAATAATCATTTATCTTAATTGGAAATACTTGAAATGCATAAAACTTATTTTTAAAGTTATTAATGTAGAAACACGAACTTTCAAGATACTGTTACATGCTTTATAAAAAAATAATAAATTATTTACTGGAGAAAGAAAATTACTACCCATTTTATTTGCATGCTTGATATTAGAAAATGATTTATTTTTTCATTTTTAAAAAATTTTCGGCAACGATAAAGGTCAAACTTTACGCAATACTTCTGAATAAAATAAATGTCAGCAATACTTCTGAATAAAAATAAATAAATAAATAGGAAAATAATTTTTTTTACTATCCATGCCGGAAAATAAATAATTTTTAAAGCAAATTATAATGGAAAAGCAAACAATCAAGATTACAATTTTTATAATAAGTACCATAATAAAACTTAATTTATATTAAATAAATATCGAAATTATTTGCAATGAACATTGAAATGAAGGAAAATATTTGCAGTAATTTCACAAAAAGTTAATTTTTGCTAGCATTTTTGTAATTTCACTAACTTGAAAAAAACTCCCCAAAAATTTTGTTGTTAAGAAATATAATATTAAATAAAAATATTCTTCACTAAATAATTTTTGTTGGTCAAAAATTGCAAAAAAAAAAACAAAAAAAAACTGAATATTAAATAAAATTTTAGTCACTCAAAAAGAAAATTCGAAATACATGGTAATAAAACAATTTTTCTGTTCTTCTTTTGCAAGAAAATTTGTTTATTTGACAACTTGATTTCAAATCCCCAAATGTGTTTAAAATTGCAGTTCAATGTAACTAAGAATTATTTTAAAAATTAAAAACAATTTTTTAGGTAATCAATTTAGTTTAAATTAAAAAAAAATTGGAGATAATAAAATGAGTGTTTTCATCATACAGAAAAAAAGCACTGAAAGAAAAAGGCATAAATATAAACTTTCATTACATTTTTTGCGCTTTGAAATCTAAAGCTTTTACAGTCAATAAAAAATAAATTTAAAATTTAAAAAATTACTCTACCTGTTATTTCTTGCACCACAGCAAATGCAGAATTAACCAAATAAATTCCAAGAGCAACTGTAAGAACAGTAGTGGAGGCTTTCTTGTACCACATTTTTCCCAGATAATTCGAAGCACTCACAGACGATATTTTTTTCCCGCAAAATTTATTCACCCGCGGAGTACTAAAATAATCAAAAAAATTGAAATTCCTCTCGGCGAATTGCAACAGTTCTAAATCACACAATCCCAGCGAAATCCATTAGAAGAATAAAATCCACACATCGCTCCACGTCAAAACAATAACATTCCACTTTTCCAAATATTTATTTTTTATTATTTTCGCGCGCAAACGGGATAAGTTCGATTACGGCAGACGATACTCAAGCGCAAACGGTTGTACTAGAGAGTGTAAACTTTTCCGATTTTGCTTGTGGCTCACACACTAGAGCAGGGCTGATCTGTGGCGGGCACCCCGTGCACTGTACCGGGTATGTCCACATATGACCCCGTCGGAGGTACCGATCTTTCTGCTACGCCACTGCTTGGGAACTATTAGCGCCTAGATGGCGGGGTTGGCAGGCTTGGCGCGTTATCGATGGCGCGAAAACTCGCCAAACTCTTACTGTCATAGGATCACGGAGAAAATGTTTATTTTAAAGGAATTTAATTTAATTTTTTAAATGTAACAGGAATTTTAAGAGAAGAAGAATTAAATGGTAGGTTTTAAGAATTGGTCTTGTTTAAAACTAAACAAGCAATTGTAATAATTTTTATTTTTAAAAGAATTTCGAATTATAGATATATATTTATTGGATAAAAACTGGAATATTTTAATTAGTAATAAATGTTAAAATGAAATCTGCCATACATATTTTAATTAGTAATAAAGATTAAAATGAAATTTGTTATGCATATTTTAATTAGTAATAAATATTAAAATGGAATCCACTATGTATATTTCAATGTATCGTGTCAGAACGATAAGTTAATGCCTTCAGCAAATAAAACCTTACAAAATGTCATTTCAAGCACGTAATTGTGTGAAATGCAGTAAATAGGAAATGTGATATTTTTTTAAACAATCAATGCGTTACAAAGTATTTTTTGGATCGTTTGAGATACTAAAGTAAATCATTCAAATGAAACAATTAAAATGAATAAAAATATAATTATAACTCGAACGAGCACGTGGTGCTTGGCCGTACAAGAAATGATGTTCTGACATGATGCATTGAAATATGCATAGCAGATTTCCTTTTAATCTTTATTTTTTTTTCTTTATATAAGAACCTTCCCAGTGCCTTAACGAAAATATTTTTAAAAAATTGAATTCTTCGAGCCGTTCTTGCGTTTAATATTTGCAATTAATGCATTTTGCGATTCATTTTTATTTAAATAGATACTTGCAAGATAATGAAAATTCATATATCTAGATCTGCAGGCAATACAATTTTCTAGCTCTTATATTTTGCAATTCAAGAGACTTTCAAACTCATAATTATTGCTACTAATAATTAATTAATGATTATTTTAATACTTTCGGTGCAAGAGTATTCTTAGTTTTGCTTACTAATAATAAATTAATGACTATTTTAATATTTTCGAAGGCAAGAGTATTCTTAGTTTTTCTTACTAATAATAAATTAAGGACTATTTTAATACTTTCGGTGCGGAACTATTCTTAGTTTTGATTACTAATGATTAATTAATGACTATTTTAATACTTTCGGAGTAAGAATATTCTTAGCTTTGCTGTTTGATGTGTAGGTGCCAACAATTTGTTCTTTTTGCTCAATCACTTGGAGAAGAATTTATATCTGTGAGTAAAACATAAAACTTCTATATAAATAATTTCTACATTATTATACTATGCTTGCATAAAAGATATATATATATATA
>JAOUZG010050060.1:71452-81515 GCA_026289955.1 Argiope argentata | reverse complement strand
GAATTTTCTGCCCTCAATAGTATATTAGAAAGTGTACAGAAAGTATGTTAGACTATTTTTTAAGATATATATATATATATATATATATATCTTCGTAAACTGATAATATAGTATGTATTATTGAATAAAACCAGACAAATTAGTCTAGCATACTTTCTGTACACTTTCTAATATACTATTGAGGGCAGAAAATTCATTACATGGCATTGTTGTACAGTAGTTAAAAAAAACTTTTGGTTACCTTGAGGTATAAAGACTGCTTATATGATACAGTCATTAGTACATAAACAATTATTTCATTTTAAAAATTAAATATATATTTTCGTAAAATGATTAGACCATTTGTATTGTTGAATAAAACCACACAGGCGGGTCTAGCATCCTTTCTGTATACGTTCTAATATACTATTCATGTCAGAAAATGTTTTGCATTATACTGATATACATTATTAACGAAAGGACTTTTGCGCAACTTTGAGGTATAAAGAATGTTTATACGATAGAGTCATTAGTATATCAGCAATTATTTCATTGAAGAAAATATAATATATTTCTTTCGTAAAATGATAAATTTGTGTGTATTGTTGAATCAAACCAGTCAGAGAGGTCTAGCATACTTTCTGTATACTTTTTAATATACTACTGAGGGCAGAAAATGCTTTATATGACATAGATGTACCTTTGTTAAGAATTGACTCTTGCGGAACTTTCAGGTATAAAGAATGTTTATATGATACAGTCATTAGTACCTAAACAATTATTTCATTTTAAAAACTAAATATATGTTTCCGTAAAATGATAATACCGTATGTATTGTTGAATATAACCAGACAGAGGGATCTAGCATACTTTCTGTATACGTTCTAATATACTACTGATGTCAGAAAATGTTTTACATGACATTGATGTATATTATTAACGAACAGGTATTTGAACTTAGCAACTTTGAGGTATTAGAAATGTTTATATGATAGAGTCATTATTGCGTAAGCAGTTATTTCATTTAAGAAAATATAACATACTTTTTCTTAAAATGATAGTACTATATGTATTGTTGAATAAAAACAGAGTGTTCTAGCATACTTTCTGATATACTACACATACCAGAAAATGCTTTACATGATATTGATGTACAATAGCTAATAAATAACTTCTGAGGAACTTTGAGGTATAAAAAATGTTTACATGATACAGTCTTTAGTGTCTATACAATTATTTCATTTGAAAAAAAGTATAATATCTATTTTCGTAAAAGGATAGTACAGTTGGATAAAAAGTATGCTGTTGTACAAACAGTACAGTTTGAATAAAACCAGAGTGGCCTAGCATACATTCCCTGTATTTAATGCTTTACATGACAATGATGTGCAATAGTTAAGAAATAATTTTTGTGGGACTTTAAGATTTAACGAATTGTAATGGTTACTGTCTGAGCACTCAAAAATAATAAATCTCGGGGTAATTTTAATTTAAACATTTAATGAACGTAGACAGTTTTACGTTATTCATAAACAAAGACAAACAATTAAACATTTACAGTTACAAATCATATTAATGGGACAAGATAAATTTAGACGTTAACTAGGGGAAAGTCCGACTCGCTCTGGCGGAAGTTCTCTTTTAAGCCACCAGGAGGCTGCAAGGCGGGAATATAGCAGTCCCGCATTTACGGAATATATTATTCCACTACAGAATGCTTACATCATACAGTCATTAGTGTATAAGCAATTATTTCATTTGAAAGAAAGTATAATATCGATTTTCGTAATATAATAAAACTGCTAAATAAACAATGTACTGTTGTACAAACAGTACAGTCTGAATAAAACCAAACAGAGTGGACTAGCATGCTTCCCGTGTACTTAATATTTTATATGAAATTGATGTACAATAGTTAAGAACTTAGAATGATAAAGAATTGTTGAGGGAGTTGAATAAAATTGTTGAATAAAATTAGAGGGAGTGGTCTAGCATAACTTCCTGCGTACATTCTAATAAGCTGCTGATAGCAGAAAAGGCTTTACATGACATTGGTGTACAATAGATATGAAATAACTTTTGAAGTAAATGTAGTATTTTTTTTTTTACTGAATCTATCCTATTATCCTTGGCGAGTTATTTGGCGATTAAAATCTGGCATGCGTTTACAGCATCCAAAAATGGAATTTCTGTTTTAGATAGATTTTTCTCAAACGATTGGTACACAATTGGGCACAATTATTGTACTTGTTGCCACAAACTCTCATAACAAATTTGAGATGTTTGACCCCTTCCTTTTTTGAATTTTCCTGTTTATATGTTTCGGAAAGACCGAGAGATAGTTAACTAAAAGTTGCTCAAAATTTGATAGGTGTCAATATTAAATATATTACATCTATGTATCATCTTTATTATATCATTTACAGTATTGCAACTCATTATATGTCATTTATAATATTGCAATTCATTATGTGTCATGTACAGTATTACAAGTCATTATACATCATTTACAGTATTGCAACTCATTATGTATCATTTACGGTATTGCAACTCATTATGTATTATTTACAGTATTGCAACTCATTATGTGTCATTTACAGTATTGCAACTCATTATGTATCATTTACAGTATTGCAACTCATTATGTGTCCTTTACAGTATTACAAGTCTATATATCATTTACAGTATTGCAACTCATTTCATTTTATGTAAATACTATATAACTAAGCAACCGAACAGAAGGATTTCCTCTGAGCGAATTAAAATCAAAATTCGACATAAATCTGCAAATTTGTTGTACAGAATGATTGCTAAATTTCAACCATCAAGCTAAAATGTTTTTGAATTAACTTCGTCACAAACAGGCATACCAACATTTTTCAAAAATGTGTTTCTTCGGACTCAGGAAGATCTATAACGTAGAGAGTAAGTCAAATTTTGAATTTCTATTTTTTTATGGTTACTATACTTTTTCTATACCATATAGATGGAAAATAATAATAAAAAGATTAAAATGAAATCTGCTATGCATATTTCAATGCATCATGTCAGAACATCATTTCTTGATCGGTCAAACATCACGTGCTCGTGCGAGTAGAATTATATTTTTATTTATTTTAATCGTTTCATTGAAGAAGTCACTTCAGTACTGCAAACGATCCAAAAAAATTTGTCTCGCATTCATTGGTTTAAAAGAATATATCATTTCCTATTTATTTCATTTCATATAATCACATGCTCAAAATGAAAATTTTCTTGGCTTCATTTGCTGTAATCATTACCGTATTTATTTTTAATCAGAGCTTTAGTAAATGCAATGGCAACGTGTCATTAAAAGCTGATTTTTTTAGATGCTCTTGCAGATAATGAAGAATTTATTTTTCGCCTACGGGTTTTTGAGGTCATCAGAAATCTCATTCTCAAATCAACATCATGTACTGACATGATAATAATATGTAGTGCCTTAGCAGCAACAAAATTTTAGAACGCTTTAACTTTTTTACTCTTTAACTGTTTGCTCAGATGTATAAGTTTTTATTTTGTAAATTTTGCATTCTTAAATGTATTATCGCCATTTCAACTTAAATATCATGTTAACTGCTTCTGTAATACAAAATGGTTTTTAACTTCGACAGTTTTTCTTGTAATTGATTGGTATCGAAATTACTTAAGAAGGCTAATTCTGTAATATAAATTAGATTTCAAGAATCTAATGTATACTTTCAATGTAGAGATCATAAATACCCAAATTCTTATTTCTTTAAATTTCCCTCCTATCTGTAGTATTCAAAGGGGCATTCCGGTTATACTGAGCATAGACCTCGTTTTTGGCCGATAGGGGGTGCCCTGCTCTATCTATAATCTTCATATAATATTAAAAGCTAATTTCTTTCTATAAATCATCAAAACGGTACTGCCTAACTAGGAAGATATCACCATTAAGTGAAATTTAAGGAAATTTGTATCTCAAAAGCTACATATAGAATTTTTTAAAAATTGAAGATAAAGAATTTTAAATATGTTTCCAAAATAACAAAAACTATTATTTCCTAATTTAATTTATTTTATACCTTTGATCAAATGTTTCTTTAAGACTGGAGTTAAATACTTTCTTTTTTGTATAATTCATTAAAAGGGGGGAATAAAAATTGAAACTTTTTAATCAGTGGAAAAACTATGCAAGTTTTTTTTTTAATCGTCTCTCAAATTATATTTTCCATAATTTTTTTTAATTATTAAGTTCAAATTAGTAAAACGTCCCATTAATTTTTATTGTTTTTCTATAACCTTCAAATGATTTCTTTGTGATAAATATAATTTAAAATGAAACAAGCAACAACTAAACTAATTTTATGTAAACTATTTTTCTGAAAAATTTTCAGCAGTTATATGCTTTACTGACTCCTATTTTTCCACAAAGAAAAGCCTTTACACAAAATAAAAGCTGTCTTTTGGATGTTTTGAATCTTTGGAATTAGGAAGGAGCGATCAATACACTAATGCAAAATTCATGCAACTAATGTCACATTCCTAACAAAGAAAGCGATTTTTTTTCATATAAAATATATGTTTTATTGACAGATTAATAGGTCTCCATTCATAATTTTCATCTTCTTCTGATTTTTATATTGTTTTTCTTTCTCGCATTATAACGCTTTTTATATTGTAAAGCTATTTATTCAGTAGATTTTGATTGCATCTACCAAACAATGCCATATATTGCTTTAAACAAAAAGAAATGTAAATTGTATAATAATTTGAAATAAAGTATTGTAAAGTAAATGATTTTTCAGATTTATGTAAAATTTAAGGAAAAAATGTTTATAGTTTCATAATTACATTAGCCTGAGAAGAAATTGGTTAAAAACACAATAATTATGAAGTTCAAATAAAAATAAAGGATTTTGGGACCAAACTAATAAAAGACACATTGTATATAGAGAGAACTAACGTTGCTGTCACTAAAACACAGATGAACTTACCCAAAACAGTAAAAAATATTAAGTTTAATATAAAAATTAGAAAAAAGAAGGAAATGATAATTCCGACCTGAAGACTTCCTGAAGGGTCACCCTCAAACTAGGGATTTTTTCAGAGTGGGGTCTGAATTTCGTCCAACAATATTTTCCCCTAGTGACCAGAAAATCACCAGAAATTAAATGAAGTTTCGAGTGATTGATTTAATGTTTTATAGAGTTTTGAATTATGCTTGCAACTGTTATGTAATTGACTTTCTTCTTCTAAGGACATTTTTTTCGGTTTTAAGTTTGAGTGGTCTTTTGTTGTTCGTGTTTGTCCAATTTTATAATTTATTGCTTTTTATTTTTGTGATATTAATTTATTTCTAAGGCCTCAGTTTTTGGGGTGTAACGTTTTGGACGGGGCCACTGATGAGTTGGGCCGGAAACCAAACCAGGTCTTGGAGAAATAAAAATCTATTTATTTCCAGCTATAATACATATATTTTTTGCACAATTACACCTTCTTGATTAAATATGTTGCGAACACATAGGAAATTCTGTTCAGAGTTCCACTAGGGAAAGGTGCTGTGCCTCAAATAGTAAGGTTGTCTCTCTCGTAGATGAAGACGGAGGGTGGAGTTCTTGAAATTCCCGCAAGATCTGGCCCGAGGTTCGTGATTCTCTGCTTGTCGATTAACCTGTTGGGTCTGTAGAGCGTAAGGTGATGGACTGGCTGGAAGAGCAACTCAGGAGGCAGCTGTTCAATTAATTGGAGGTATTCCCAAAGCTCGGATGAGCTTTCAGACTTCAGACGAGACGCTGAATGGTTCCAAAAGTTCCGATGAACTCTACGTGGGCTCAGCTACAAGGCGTGGCTGCCTACGTACACTCCAAATTATCTCTTGAGAATTTTATCCAGAATTCCAAGCTGAATTCTAGCTCCAATCCCCAGCTGTCGCTTCGTCAGTCGGCTCCCAACACTTGGCTTCATCTCCTGGCTCTATCTCTCTTTTTCTCTCGTCAATTCCCTTTTATCTCGGTCTCAAAAACCGGCCCTCGGTGGCAAATGACCAATCAGCATTATTCTCAACTTTTTTGATCATCTGACCCAAGTTATCTTTCCAATCACAAGAGAGGGGGAAACGGCGTCTAGCAAGGAGACGTCTTAGTTCCGTCTAGTCTGCAATCTTAACCTTTCACAAATTCCTCCGTTATCTGTGGTTTCTTTCCCGTGGGAACGCAGTTTGATATATCCCTACTTGTTACTTATTCGAGACGTCACAGGGGTTTTTAGTGTAACATGGGTTCAATATTTTTTGACGAAAGTCAATCCACACACAGAAAAATTCCTGGTGTGAATCCCTGCCTAAAAGTGACCCTTGAGAAATTTTTTAGACCGGATTTATCATTTATTTCTTTTTCATTTAAAAAAATTAAACTTAACTTTTTATCTAGTTTGATCACGCTAATAAGTTTATCATTTTTAATTTCTGTTTTAGTATCTTAATGCATACTATATATGATAAAATGTTTATTTTTAAATTCAAATTTATTAATAAATTTCGTAGAAGCATCAATTTAAATACAAAAATATTATCGATGGTTTTATCAATTTATAGAAGTTATTTGATAATGTAAATGTTATAATTTAAAATATAGAGCACCGATATTTTCAGATTTGCTTATGATGCATAGGGGAGAGTTTATTTGTTAGTTTTAAATTCCTACTATTAGTTCACACTCTCGCTGCATATAAATAATCTTGTACAATTTTTGAATCTTTAATAAAATACTTTTTATTCATTCACTCAAACTCAATTATTTTTTTTTAAACTTGAAGTGGATGAATCCCGATGTTAATGCAGGTTTTTCAAATATTAATTTATTCATTAAATTTAGTTAATTTCAAATACTTTAAATAGATTTTTAGCAGTTTGTAATGAATATTTGAAATGAATAGGGATGAGTAAAACGCTGGAATTCCGTCATTTTCAGGTGAACGCAAAGAATGTGAGTTCAATTCTTGCGAAAACCAATCATTATTTGATAAATTATTTATATTAATTGTAATTATTTAATAAAAAAGTTCCTGAAGCAAAATTTTTCTTTGTCTACTTAAGTAGGAATTAATCAATTTGTTTAATTGCTTTCTTTTTCTCTTTTTTTAAATTTAAAAGCACCACGTTGTTTCTAAGAATCATAAATTACTAAGTGCTCTTAGTTTGCATTTTCAATCGTTGCAACAACTATCCGGTAATAACAGATATACAAATAAAGTACTGGGAAATAATTTAAATTACTGATTATACCCACCTGTATTGGGGAAAAAACTAATTTTTTTAAGAAGCAAAACATTATTCAAACAATATTTTTTACGTTAAAAATTTTAAATTTATTATTTTTTACTTTATTGCAGACGTTTATATATTATAAATACATACCATGAAATTCTATTCGTATAACGTCTGATTGAAATTTTCGGTACTTTTGTATTAAATGGTTATTATAATTTTAAGTGATATATCTACACGTCGCACGCTCTTAGCTGGTTGCTATATCAAGTATTGCGAAAAGAGTATCATGTATATATATAATTTTAATCAAATGTTCTATACTGCATTATATACGTTAAATAATTTTCTCGAAAATTGTGTATTTTGTAACCTTAAAGAAAATCCAAGTGTTAAATACATTATAAATGCTAATGCCCTGATTTCTCCAATTTTGTTAAATATGAATTTGATTAACGTCTACTTTTCTTAATGTATGTTTAATATCTACTTTAAATCTACTAATGTCTACTTCAAGCCTACTGATATCTAATTTTCTTAATATATGCTTAATGTCTACTGTCTACTTTTCTTAATGTGCGTTTAATGTCTACTTTACGTCCCCTAATGTCTAATTTATGCTTAATGTCTACTTCAAGTCTACTAATGTATACTTGTCTTAATGCATGCTTAATGTCCAATTCTGATTTCTACTTTTCTTCATATATGCTTAATGTCTACTTCAAGTCTACTGTCTACTTTTCTTAATGTATGCTTAATGTCTACTTTAAGTTCACTAATGTTTAAACCCCTAATGTATTCTTAATGATTAATTCAAGTGTACTTTAAGTTTACTAATGTCTAAATCTCTTAATGTATGTTTAATGGTTACTTCAAGTATACTAATGTCTAAATATCTTAATGTATGCTTAATGTCTATTTTATGTTTACTAATTTCTAAATCTCTTAATCAATTCCCAAATCCCTAAATCACTTCAAATCTACTAATGCCTACTTTTCTTAAGGTATGTTTAATGTCTATAACAAGTCTAGTAATGTCTAATTTTCTTAAAGTATGCTTAATGCCTACTTCAAGTCTACTGTCTGCTTTTCTTAATGTATACCGAATGTCTACTTCAAGTCTACTGTATTATTTTCTTAATATATGCTTAATGTCTACTTTACATTTACTAATGTCTAAATCTCTTAATATATTCTTAATGGTTACTTCAAGTCAACTAATGTCTAAATTTCTTAATGTATGCTGAACGTCAACTTTAAGCCCATTAATGTCTAGATCTCTTAATGTAAGCTTAATGCGCTCTTCAATATATGCTTCTTAATGTATGCTTAATGTACACTTTGAATCTACTAATGTGTACTTTTCTTAATGTATTTTTAATGTCTACCTCAAGTCTATTAATGTCTACTTTTCTTAATGTATGCTTAATGTCTACTTTAATTCCACTAATGTCTCCTTTTCTTAATGTATGCTTAATGTCTACTTTTATACAGAAGTTTCAATAACGTAGTAAGTTAGTGAAAGAAAAGACACTTTACAAAGGTTTAGACGAGAAAAATCCCAATGAGAAAATTATACTTTAAATACCAGTAATTTCATGGAATTCTAAAATAATATTTCGCTATCCTAACTAAAACTCACCGAATAGAAAGAAAGGAGATGCGCGTTACAATCTACTACATTTAATTAGATACAAATGAAAGGCTTCCTTTTAAACCTAATTGTATTAATTCAACATCAAATGCTGCATTTTCCTTCAAATGTTAATGTAGTTAATTTTTAATTGATTTTCACTTTCACTTACAAAGTGTTACCCATTCGGACATTTATATTCAACTTTTAATTATTAGAAAGTAATTTGGGAGCAAAACATCAATTATTATTACTTTCAAATATTTGTTGAAAATGGTTGATGAAAGGAGTTGTTATTCAAAATAAGAAACTAATAATAGTATTTAATTTTTAATCAATTTGTAACCATTATAAAACCACTGTCTGCATTTTGAGTATTACAGTATTATTTGGAGTGTTCTGAGATATAATTGAGAACATATTTTTATCTTTTAACATGTAATGATGTTTCTATATTCACGTCTGATATTATGTATGAAAATTTTTCTCAAATGATAATAATGGACTAGGATAACTTGTTCGATAAGGCGTTCGTTGAATTCGCATCCCTTGGACTGAGAGTTCCAACCAGACAGCCAAAGATTCTCCATGTGTGTGGTGGCTGGCGCACGTTAAATCTGTCATACTCGCCAAGTCCTCCATGCCGGGAGCAATACCACTGGGGGTATTGGGTCAGAGGTAATTTACGGATTACCAGATGTAAATTACGATCAAAAGTTGAATGAATGAAATTCGTCCCCCAAAAAGGGTTTGTGACGTGTGTGAGCTGGAAGTCAGACTTCGGCCCTCGAGGGCTTAGGGGTTCAAATTAACCACTACATCCCACCTTCCGCTGTAAAGTGAAACAGGAGAATAACAAAAAAATTGATACTAATAGAAATATTGATCTTTTAAACTTTTACCTTTTGAAATTGGATCTATTTTATCTATAATAAATGATAAGGTTTATAAATTATGGTCTTTATCTTTAAAAAATTGTTAACGCATTGATTATCATTCTAAATAAACAATTGTATATACAATAAAAAGATTTGATCTATTTTATCTATAATAAATGATAAAGTTTTTATAATATGGTCGTTTTCTTAGAAAAACCGTTAACACAATCATTATCATTCTGAATATTACACATAACATAGTAGTTTAGTAGTTCTCCAGTATATATATATATATATATATATATATATATATATATATAT
>JAOUZG010050060.1:38941-61452 GCA_026289955.1 Argiope argentata | reverse complement strand
ATTAATTTTCAATGAGGTCGTTTATATTCTTTTACTACGTTTATTCTTGGTGAAAACACATTATTTTTTTATATTTGTGAAATCGATATTTTAATTTTATTTCTTTTCTTGAAATCTTTATAAATTATAATATTTTGAAATTTGTTTTGTTGAAAAACACCACAAATTTTTATATATAAGTAAGATTTTTTTTTTTCAAAATATGATGATGCAGTAATTATATTTTGATATTTTTACTGAATAGAGTTTCTGTTTACAAAGTATCATTTTACCGTTGTTTTAAAACCTGATATTTAACAAAAAAAATGAAAATTTTATGTTATATATCTGCTGAACTCTAGAATTTAAAGCCTGGCAAATAAATATAGAAATGCAATTTATTTTTTAGTGCCGGCATTTAGAGATTATTTTAAAAAAATTCTTCAAATATTTCGATAAATTATTTCCTGAAATTCTCTTTTACAATATTTTATGAAACTATTTTTCCAAAAAACAACAACAAAAATAAAGAATGGATTCGAAAATTCAAAGCACTTCGACTTTTCACTAACATATTTTTAATTCAAAAGTGAACGAAACTTTCATAAATATTAATATTTTATAAAAAATATTCCAAAATATTCATTCACTCAAATATTTCTCTTTTTCCATTCCTTCACAATTATCACAAACCTTCGAGCAAATAATTTTTTAAACTTTTAAATTAGGAAAATTTTTCTGTATACCACTTTTTCTTTTGCCAAGTAAAAAAGAAATGAATTTTTTTCCAAATATAAAAATATATTAATTTTTTATCTGATCTTTGTTTGCGCCAAAAATGAAAAAAAAAAATCATTTTTTAAACAAAAAGAAAGGCAAAATGCAAAATAAAATTTGAATATTTTAATAGAGCAGTAATTAGAGCATTTAGTAAAGACAATAAATAAGTGAATAAAATGATTTTTAAATTTAATTTTTCAATAACAGAAATGAATAAATATGATTCATTCATAACTTTGTAATGTAAAATTTTATATATAAATTGCTAGAATATATGGACTTTATTTCATTTTCATATATTTTGCGCAAAAGGTTCATGCATACTTCATATACTAGGGCAAATCAAAAAGTCTTTGCGCCTATTTTTAGCCGAAATACGGTTGTGAATACAAAGCGGACATATACATTCCCAGCAGTGAACGTTCCTTGAACTGTACCAGCCGTATCTGCCTTTCGATCCGATGAGCGGCGCTGCAATCAGTCATTTAAGATGGCGGTTGTTCTTCAGACGTCCACAGCTTATGAGCAGAGAAGTGTTATTCGTTTTCTATGGAGCAAGGGACAACACACATAGCAATTCGCAGGGAAATGCACCCCGCGTACGGGGAAAAGTGTCTCTTTTTCAGAAGTGTTCAATGCTGGTGTCGTGAGTTTCAAAAAGGTCGTGAAGTCTTGCATGAGAATGAGCGCTAACTGGGAGAATCTGGAACACCCACCTTACAGTCCAGACCTTGCCCCTAGTGATTTTCAAGTTTTAGGTGCTCTGAAGAAGTTTGTGGCAGGACAGAGATTCACATATGACGAAGAAGCCAAGAATTCGGTTCGACGGTGGTTCTACAGGCAGCCGGAAAAATTCTATCACAAGGGGATCTCTAATTTAGTGCTGTAATGGGATAAATATCTGAACCGGTGTGGTGATTATGTGGAGAAATAATGTAAGCAACGTAGTACACTATGAATAATTGTAAATTGTATGTACCCATTTTGGCGAATAAAAATAGGCGCAAAGACATTTTTGATTTGCCCCTGTATTAATATTAGTACGTGTGGTAGAGACTTGTTTAATTTAGATTAAAAAAAATATAAAGTATCTTTGCCGGCGTCCTGGTTTTAGAGTAACGAGGATTACCCGTGATGTAGGCTCCTTTGTTTTTCTTCTTCTGAGTTATCTGACAGGGGTAGCAAAGCCATGCTCTAGTCCCTTTTTGTCCCTTTTGAAAAAAACAAAACGCTTTCCCTCGGCTTAAATCACGGACGGATCTGTCAGCTGACTTGTGAAGTCAGAATAAGTTAAAACAACAAGATGTCAGGTGAATTATTTTAGATTAATGTTGGCTATCCTGTTATAATTTTACTTTTCAATTGTTAGTCTTGAGAAATATTTCTCGTTAGTTTTGCCGGTTATTTTTAGTGTTGAATATTTTTTGATAAGTAAAAAATAAAAATAAAAAATGTAATTAAAATAATTTTATTCGACTTTAATTAATAATTTTAGACTAATATTTTAGTAATTTGATACTTGAAATTAGAACACGTCACTCATGTTTACCCTAATTTTGCA
The DNA here is from genome assembly GCA_026289955.1 of Argiope argentata. Lineage (NCBI taxonomy): Eukaryota > Metazoa > Arthropoda > Arachnida > Araneae > Araneidae > Argiope > Argiope argentata. The sequence continues at coordinate 59,132 of JAOUZG010050060.1, read as the reverse complement.
TTCAGGCGAAAAGGGATCTTTAAAATGACTTTTTGCAATTTTCACCTTAGCAATTCGAAGTTTTACAGGCAATACGAGTAACACTATAGGAGATGACTGACAACATTTTAAAGCATTATGTTAATTTATTTATGAGTTGGGGGGGGGTCGTATAATATCATATTAGCTATAAATAGCGTCAATAAAAAATGTTTCATGCGCTCCAAATTTGTTCAAAAGCACCCCAATTCTTTGTTATTACTTTTCGTACTTGATCTTCAAGATCAATCCCAACTTTTGTTTCAAAAGGTTTAAAGCAATTAATAACAAAAAATTGGAGCGCTTTCGAGCAAATTTGGAGCGCCTGGAACATTTTTCATTAACTCTATTTATTACTAATATTATATTAACCTCCCTAACTCAAAAATAAACATAATGCTTTATAACTTTGTTTGTCCTCTCCTATAGTGTTACTCTTAATGCCTGTAAAATTTCAAGCTGCTAAGGTGAAAGTTTCAAAAAGTCATTTTAAAGGTCCCAGGGCGCCTTAAGAAAATATTAAATTTTTACTTATTAAGGGGATTGTGTGCATGTTGGGACTCTGTTGTCTAAACAATTTTATATAGAGACCAAAACATATCCCATATACTTTAGAGAGAAGGAATATACACTTTTAAGCGAATTATGAAATTTTATTTATGTAAAAACTAACAGATATTTTTGCGTTTTCTGCGAAACGTCCAAAGAATTAGACAACAAAATATTTTTTGCATTATCTTAAAATTTATATTAAAAATATTTTTTAATGAAACCATTTTTTTTTTTACTTTCTCGTTTATAAAGTATCAAGAAGGCATTATAACTGTCAAAAAATTCGAGTTCATAATTTTTACACATCTCCATGTTTCAGATCTCTCCGAGTTCGAAAAACATATTTTTTGCGAAATGTTTGTCAGTTTGTCTGTCTGTGATAAAAATTCTTAATTTAAAAGAATTAATGGAATTGCAATAATCTTTAGATAAAAAATTAGTAAGTTTCTGTTATAATATTCATGCGTCTTAGGTGGTGTAGTGCACCCCTTGGGAACTATAAAAAGCCGGCAGTCTAAAAAACGTTGTTGTTACTAATGGCACTTGCCATGGACAACCAAACTGACGGCCGTCAGTAGTTTTAAGCTGAATGAGCGTCTCTTATTTTTGAAGCAGCATCAATTAGGGCAAAGAGTACGATGTATCTACCCATTCATCATAGTCGCTAGCACAATCACTTCTTACAGGGGTTCTCATTCACACACCTTACAAATAAAACACAGAAGAACAACCATTTCAAAACTGGGACTCCAACCCGGGACGCCCAGCTCTCAGGGAAGACGTGCTACCCGTATGCCAGGACGCCGCTAGTCTCAAAGATATGATTAATGATAGACAGACTAATGATAGACAGCCGTAAAACTACTAATAGTTTCGTATAACCTGCTAAACCAAGTGCAATCATGATTTTTTTTATTTAAATAAAAAATTTATGAGGAGGAGAACGTATCCACTTTACAACGGAAGGAAGAGGGTAGTAGCTTCTGGGAGTTTCAACCCCTGAGTACCCGAGAACAGATGTCTGACTTCTAGCTCGTATTAAGATGATACACACTTACCACATTCGCTTGTACAGCCCATTTTACAATTCCTTCTATTAGTTCACACTTTAATAATAATGTATTCCTGAAACTGATAATGAATTCCCAAGAAACTACTGCAATATTGACATTTTGATTTAAGAAGGATTGGCTTTTAACCTTTGACACATTTGCCAAATCCACTAGATGGCGCTAATAATAAGCAATAAACAACGTTTAAAATTAAAAGGTACGAATAAAGATCTTTGCTTTTTTGTTTCTACTGTTTAATTTTATTTATAGTCTGTTTTTCTTGCATAGTTCATTATTGGGTTTTTTTTTCCTTTTATTGTTAATCGGTGTGTGTGTGTGTGTATGTGTTTCATTTACTTTTATAATATTTGGGGCTTATTTTAGGCCTTAGTCAGGATTTGTAGGGTCACAAAAATGGCTTAATTTTTCGGCTTTTATAGAAAAAACATACTAATAAACAATAAAATAGTCAATAACAATAATAAAAATAAAATAGTCAAGACTTTTATAAAAAAATTAAGCCGGGATGGCCTGGTTTGTAGAGCGTTGGACTCGCACTCCTTAGGTTACGAGTTCGGAGCTCATCGGTCAAAATAACCCCCGAGTGTATGGCGATTGGTGCTCGTTAAATCTGTTCGTGGTTGCAAAGTCCTCCATGTAGAGAGTAATATCACTGGGGGTACTGGGTCAGAGGTGATCGTTCTTTGTTCCAGGTCTAAATTACGATTCGAGATGAATGAATGAATTTGCATGAATGAAATTCGCCCCATAAAAAGGGTTGTAACGTCTGAGTAGCTAAGTCGTACTCTTGGCCCTAGATGGCGCTACTTGTAAAACTAAAGGAAGCATTTCTTAGGCTTGAATCATTTATTGATCGTCTCTGCGGGGGCCTATCCAAAGCAAGTGCCATTAGTCACAACAACAACAGAAAAAAATCCCTGTTTTGGAATCCCTGCCTGACGGTGACCCTTGAATACTTATTTACTTTTGCTTTGTCTATTTGTGTTTTAGTTGTAGCGTCATAGGCGCTCTTTAAATACATTTGTGTTTTTATTGTAGTTTGCGGTTCATTTTGATAATAGTATAAAATTATTCTAAATTAATAGTTAAAATTATTAGGATGATAATAGTTTAAAATTACAATTTTGTTAATAATTGTTAAGGTGTGTGTGTTTGTGTGTGTGCGCGCGCATACGTGCGTGTGTGTGTAAGATGGAGATAAATAGTTCCTAAAAGAAACTCGATTCAACCTAAACGAACAAACAACAACAAAAAAACAACCCGCCAAGCGAAGAATTGTCTATTAGATATTTAAATTCGAAGTCAGAAAAACTTCTGGAGAAGTCGCCTTAAAAAAATCACCCGAGTGACCATTTCCGTCCTATTATCCAAAGCTCCACGAGCGTGTTAGATGGCCAATGGGTACATCCACCCACCGTCCATTAGATGGGTGGTCCATTAAATGGATCTCCGCCCCATTCTGCGAGTTCTTGTGTATAATACACCACAATCGATTAGGAGCCGACGTTGAATCGGAATCGTATTGCATGACTAGATTTATAGGGTGATAATACGGTAAGCTCGCGTGTGGTTTCGATACGGATGGAGTGATGAGTTTTTTTTTTCTATGCCCGCCTAAATTGCTCGGTCTCGCTTATCGGCCATGGAATGGTTCATCCAACTCACGATGTGTGCAATATCGGACCTTAGTAGTTAAAGAATAGTGCTATTTATTATTAATGATAATAATACTTTTGCTGATTATTCTGGAGTGTTAGATTACTTTGTAGAGTTTGAGTTAAGGGTATGAAATCATAACTTTGACTAACAATATGAGAAGATAATATTTTTTGTTTATAGTTAAGATAGTTTTATTACTAGTTAAAAAGTGAGCAGGCTCTTTCTCAGGTTCATCAGTGCGAAAGCATTCATATAAAGTTCGAAAAAAATTACTTTTTGTTTTGCTTTTTATTATATTTCTAAATCATGTGAATTAAAAATAAAATACTATGTGTAGTAAATAATAAATACTTTGTCTTGTAAGGATTGAATATTGTGAGTAATAAATATTAAAAACTGTGTGTAGTGAGGGTTAAATACTGTGTCTATTATCTTGGGTATCTGTGTCTGTGTCTTGGTTATCAATTTGAAAATTTAAATAATTTTTTTGTTAATAGATTTGCTTAGCATTTTATTTTGAATGTTAACTATGTTACTGAAAAAACCGATTTTTTTAAAAACAAATATCATTTTATTACTAATAATATCCATGGAATAATACGTAGTATAAGTGTTAATCTAATCATTATTATTGAAATTAAAATATTGATTTTTAAATCTTATCAGTAATAGTAATTTTTCATGTAAATTCTTCAAAAAATATTCAGAATTAAAAATAATTGCTTGATATGAAATAAAAATAATTGTTTTTGATCCACGATTTTATTATTTCTTCTTTTTAAACAATATGCTATTGTGCAAACAATTTCTGATATGAAAACATCTAAATTTTTTATTTCAACTTCTTTTGCAATAGATAATATGAAACTTAATGAATGTAGTATTTTTTTATTAAATAAATAGGCGTAAACAATTTCAAATTCAAAATATAAAAAAAACATGTTTTTCATGGCTTAAAAAAGAAATATATTATTGATCGACAAATCAACTCTAACTGGAAGAAATGTAATTTTGTTTATTTGTTATATTCATAGCTAAAAGAATTTCTTTATTTCTGTAATAGTATGAAGATAGCAGAAAGAATATTTGATTAGAAAGTGTTCGAAATCTGTTTAGTGAGACTAAAAATCACATCTTTCTTTTTTTCCCTTCGAAATTAAGCCACTCTAAAAGATATCGTTTCACGATCACTAAAAATAGTATCGAGAATTTCTTCCATTTAACGAAAACAAGATTTCTTTTTACCTGTTTTTATTCAATTTGACTTATTTTAGTTTTCTAAAGATAGAAACAAGGTACTTAAGCGTTATCAGAACACTAAAGTTAAAGCGTCAATAAATTAAGTAGGTATTTCATTTATATGTATGATTGCTATTTGTATTAGAGTGGTAAATTGCCTTCAATATTTAATGATAACTACTGCTGATATTTTATTGTGCTAATTACTGATTTCTACACTAAAGATAGAAATTTAGTATTTTAACGTTTTCACAGCACTAACAGTTAAAGCATCAATAAATTAAGTATATATTTCATTTCTATGTATGATTGCTATTTTGTATTAGGTTGATAAATTGCCATCAATATTTAATGATAACTACTACTGATATTTTATTTTGTTAATTACTGCTTTCTACACCAAAGATAGAAACTTGGCACTTTAGCGTTTTCAAAACACTAACAGTTAAATCATCAATAAATTAAGTATATATTTCATTTCCATGTATGATTGCTATTTGTATTGGGTTGATAAATTGCCATTAGTATTTAATGATAACTACTACTGATATTTTACTTTGTTAATTACTGATTTCTACACGAAATTTTCAAAATCTGGAGTCTTATCTTTAAGCGAGCAATTATTTTATAAATTGTTAATGAAAGTTATCATAAAGAAATTATTATATTTTTTTATAGTAGGTGTATAGTGTGAAGACTTAATCGGCAGGCTTCAATACAAAGCAGAAATGACCTTAATAAACACGAAGACCTCAACACAAAGATGAATAATATGTACAACCGACACGAGCTCAGGACAGCACACAACAGCACACTAGAGAAGGCAGTGGCCAACAAGCAGTAATCGACCATAAAATTCAAAGCACAAACAGAATCCAGCTGGAAAGAATTTCCTTGGAGCCTCTCTCCACGGTGTTCCCAAACGGCCGAAGTTCTCACTGATTCCTCGCATTAGCTGTGGACACATTACCACACGACTGACTACTCCACACAATACACGCTGCTGTTTTCCATATAGATAACATGACTCAGCACATGGAAAATCAGTACCTGCTTGAGCTACACACAACGTTGGCATTCCATCGTTACTTCGAAGACTCGTTACGTCTTCTGCTCCTACCCAATACACCTTTCAATTCAATTCACACACATACCACAGCATGAGTCTTCTAGCCTTTTCATAGCTCCTGGAAGGTTAGTCGAGAACCTTCTATGATAATCAGGGGGCATATCAGTATCTACATATCAATAAAAAAAATCTTGAAATTTTCAGCATCAGTCGTCAATGCCATCTAGTAGTCTCCAAATGGGCTCCAAGCTCTTAGATTACTTATGTAGCTTCAACTCAGAGCATTACACAGCTGATCATAAAACAGTCTTTCTTATGATGACACTGTTCGTGCTAAGAAACAAAACAGGTTTGTAACAAAATATGAATTTATTTCGTGTACCTCAGAAACGGCTCAAACGATTTGGATCAAGTTTTATAGTTAGAAAAAATTTCACTTTTCATGTTTCTCTATACAGGTGCCTTTCCTTAAAAAAAGTATTTTACGCGCAATTTTTTTAATAATTAAAAATTAGGATACGCTTATTCAACTTCCGATTCGAAATGTTGGCATTGGGCATTGGAGTGCAGTGATCAAAACATCGTGAATGTTGCGTGTGTTGCTGATTCTCGGCTTCAGTAACGATTTTTATTATATATTTTTCATATATATTTATATTTAATATGTTTAGTTTTTAAATTTATCTATATGGGTATATTTTTTTAAAAAAAAAGATAGTTACACAAACCAAAAAAACCTTTTTTATAACAAATTATTAGAATCTTTTTCTATCTGCTATCAAGCTGACAATATAGTATAGCTCCGTATCGGACACAATTCCGCCATGGTGAAAACTAAGAGTAGGCTAAAAAAATATGAGTAATGATAGATAAGTTGTAATTAGAATATTAGGCTGGAGTCCTCATTTCCTCAGGCTTAGGCGTAGCTGATCTTCTTCGTGATCTAGGGGTCCACAGTTCGTGTCCTATGTTTGAGGTGTTTGAATGTGCCCCCCCCCCGTAAAAAGATGTTGTGCAAGCGAATGTGATGAGTGTGTAGCTAAAGTCTTACGCTTGACCCTAGTTTGTCCTATTTCAAAAAAAGAGACGCTCATTCGGCTTAAAATCGCTGATAGCCATCTGCGTGCTTTTCCATAAAAGAACTATTATTACCAACAACAACAATGAATGCTGTAAAATAACTGATGGTTTCGATTAACATTATTTTTTTATTATTAAAATGCTAAATTCACGTTCGGGAAACCTATGACCTCTCCGACCATATAAAATATCATAATTGCATTTAATTAGCATATTTATTCCTGTCTTTACCATAAAAATATATTCGGACAATCGGACTGGTAGAAAATACCCCCTGAATGAGCTTTGATTAAGAATAGATAGAACTATACAAATTTGATGTAAAAGTAATTTGACATATTTTCATTATAATTTCATCTTTCTAACTAAAGTCATACTGAGTTGTCCGTATCATAGACAAACTGGCGAGCAGTGAAAAATAGACAGATCGGCCGGCATAGCGCTAAAAATGTTTTTCGAATTCAGGTAGAATTGATGTATGAAAATTCTTCAAAATCACTTATTCCAAACCTTTGATTACAATATTTTGCCCATTATGTGAAAGTAAAAATGGAAATGGTTTGGTAATGAGACCTATAGACTGGTTACGGATGTAATAAACTTAATACATTGTCAAAAGTCAAATAAAATTTATTCTTTTCAACTGTGGTTTGGAAATGATGAAAATAAAGACTGCTTACTAAATAGCTACATTATGTTGAAATTGATTTGAAGAATTTAGGAGTGAATCAATTATATATTACAAATAATTGTATCAAATGTGGAACATTGAATAATCTTAATTTGTAAAAACCGTTTTGCTTTTAAAATTAGAGGAGCATGTATAAATTACCGCGATTATCTTAAGAGAAACTCAGTTTATAAATAGTTAACTTCAAACTATTAATTAAAGTTAATGTTTCTTTTATATTTCATACCTATAAACTATTCTATTACACCTCATTTAAAATAAATATTTAAAATATTCCAAATCTAACTTATGTATCACCGAAAAATATCGTTTGAATTTCCAAAACTTGTTATTTTTGGGTTAAAATTTCAGCTTTAATGCAAAAGCTCTTGTCAAATTTTTTGTATATAGTTTTGAAATCCTTTTTAGAAATCAATAGCAATGAAACTAGTTTTTAGAAAACAAACTTTACTAACAGCTTTCTATTTCAAATTAAAAAATACTTCTCATCGTCTTTGGAATTTATTTTATGTAGATTTCTCACATTCTAAAGTTCTTAGGAAATTGGAGCATGGTATATTTATTGAACTTTTCCTCTTTTATTACAAGTATATAAGAAAAAGATGGCATTTCTAAACTTTCAAATAATTGTGCATGAGTTAGAAGAAATAAGCAAAGACTTATTATGTTTTTATGTTCTTCTAAAAACTATGGAATCATAAACTTGAATATATGTAATCAAAGAAAGTCAAATTATAGATTTCAGTTTCATTACTACTTTCAAAGCTATTGAAATTTATTATTTTTTATATTTGATTTTTAAGAAGTACACCTATTAATCTAAATGCAACTAACTAAGGTACAATCTAAGAAATACCGTTTCCAAATATTCTTCTTCTTTGGAGCATTCGTGAAGTTAGCAGAAACTCAAAAACCAGGAGAGAGAAAGATTGTTTAGAATTTTTTTCAAAAATATTTTATTTGAACTGACATTTGGATTTTTAAGAATATTATGTTTATTGGAATAGTAATTTACAAAATTAAATCAAATCTGGTTATCAATTTTCTTATGTCAATTTTAAACTATATATTATTAAAATTTATATTTCATCATATAAGTTGATATTTTAATAAATGATCAAACTGATACCACTTAAATATAAAAAAGAGGATATAATTCTTTCTCATGCTTAAAATTCCAAAATTATGATACATAAATTGGAGAATAAATGAAGAAAAACTTTTTACCATATAAACGATAATACGCTGATACACAAATTACGTATGCACACGAAGTATTGTATAAAAGCATCGTAATATAATTAATTATCCCAAGAATGTCAATATTTGTTTCCCAATCTAGTTCCTATTATACACACTGCTGCTTATATGGTTTTTGAATTATTGTTTAAATAATGTGTGTAATTAATATCTATCTTTTTGAACTCAATAAAATTAAATTATTATCAGAATCTTAATGTAACGTAATTAGCTTGTATATAAAACTTTTATTATAATACAAATAATTATAATTATTGCATATTAATGTCTATTGTATGGATAAATCATTTTTAAAAATGGTGGAATTTTGCATTTTTTGACAATATAAAAATTGTAATGAATTATTTGGAATCATGAATCTATTGTTCATTAAAATCGATTCATAATTTGTGTTACGGGTCTTTAATTATGAATTATATGTATTTGAAATCTAAGTTTGAACTTTCGTCAATCTACCCCATTTTTCTCTTTATCACATCGTTATTGTGTAATTAATGCAATGAAATTTAAAAATACGATAATAACTCTCTTTTAATCTATTATGAAGTAATTAACGTTTAGAATTTACGGTTAATTTACATCTAAAGATTTTGGGATGTTTTGTTGACTGTCTGGAAATCAATGAAACTTTTTTATTACTATTATCACCTTCAGATTAATATTATATTATGTTATATAATATAATATAATAATATTGGGTGGACAAGAAAGTAACTTTAATTTGCACAAGTAGTTAGCGTTATGCTTGTTTCCTTATTCTTTTACCAATGTTAGATTTTTTTTTCTTTTCAGATTTAGTTGTCGATATCTTTAGGTCGCCATGGAAACCAATTTCGTGTAATTTTGTTTATAACTGTCAGTTTTAATTTGGAGTGCAAAAATAAGCATTTTCGACAAAGTTTATTTTTTTATTTTCGTAAAGACAAGAAAGAAGCTGAGGCTCACAGAGAGATGTGTGATTTTTATGGTGTTGATTGTTTAACAGAACGCAATTGTTAGAATTGGTTTAATAAATTTCGTTCTGGAGATTTTTCACTAAAAGATGGCCACTGTTCTGGTCGAACTTCTGAAGTTGATGATGACAAAATGAAAGAGATAATTAAATCAAATCGTCACATAACTATGCGAGAGATTGAAAAACAGCTAAATGTATCACACACAACAATTGAAAATCATGTAAGACCTCTTGGACTTGTTCAGAAGATCGATATTTGGGTTTCGCATGAATTGAAAAAAAATCACCTAACACAATAAATCAATGTTTGTGTTACGCATTTCAAACGTAATGCAATCAACCCTTTTTTTAAACGAATTATTACTGGTGATGAAAAATGGATCGTCTACAATAAAGTTGAAAAAAATCATGATCCAAGCAGAATGAATTAGCACAAACATATCAAAAGTTGAGTTGCATAAAAAAAGACCATGCTGTCAGTCTGAGGGGATTGCAAAGGTGTTGTGTGTTTTGAGCTGCTTCCAAATAACCGAAAGATCAACTCAGATGTTTGCTGCCAACAACTTGTGATATTGGAGGAAAAAATCGAAGACACAAGACCAGAATTGGCAATTCGGAAAAGAATCGCGTTCCACCTCTACAAGGCGAGACCGTATACATCTTTAGCAACAAGTACAAAACTATTGGAACTTGGTTGAAAAATAATGTGGTCTCCTCCATACAGCCTCGGCATTGCACCAATGGATTATCATTTATTTCAAAATTTACAAAACTTCTTAAATGGTAAAAATTTCAGTAATAACAATGACCTCAAATCTCACTTAGTTGGGGTGTTTGCTATTAAGGACCAGAAATTCCTAGAGAGGGGGATCATGAAGTTACCAGAAAAATGGTAAAATGGTCATCGAACAGAATGGAAGATATTTGACTGACTTAAGTTAAATTTTTGTATGGAAAATGTGAGCTTTGTTTCACACTTAAAACCCGAAATTACTTTCTTGCCAACCCAATGTAATTTTTAAAGATATTACTTTGAATGCGCCTTGATATTTTTTTATCGTTCTTGGAAAATCCTTTATGAAAGTCTAAATTTTACTGAGATATTCCTGAGATTGCGATCACTTGTTGAGGATCGAACCCCTATAATGTGCGTACGGTTCACCATATTCAGATGTAGTTTTCTTACTACATATCACATTTTGTCTGCAAACTATAGCGTATAGAAATTTTATCTAGTATTTGATCTTCAGTGACAAATTACACAAAAAGAAAAAAAAATTACAAAGATTTTTTTCACATATATGGAATTATGAATTTAATTGCGCACAGTTTCCATGCATAGGCAATTATGAATGTAATTACGCATAATTTTCATGCATGCATAACTCTAAATACAATTACACATAATTTTTAGGCATAGGTAATTATGTACCCAATTACACACAATTTTCATGCATGAATAACTCTAAATACAATACTCACAATTTCCAAGCATGAGAAACTCTAAATACAATATATATTCACAAGTAATTCTGAATACAGTTGCACACAATTTTCATGCTTCGGTAATTATGAATATACATACAAATAATTTACAAGCATAGGTAATTATGAATATATATACACAATTTCCATGCATGGACAACTCTAAATGCAACTGACCACAGTTTCCATGCATAGGGAATTGTAAATATATATTCAAACAATTTCCATGCATAGATAATTAAGTATATATGTACATGCAAACAATTTCCCTGCATGGATAACTTTCAATACAATTACACACAATTTCTATGAATAGGTAATTATGAACACAATTACACACAATTTTTATGCATACGTAACTCTAAATACAATTGCCCAAAATTTCCATGCATTAGAAACTCTAAATACAATTGAACAAAATTGTCATGGATGTGTAATTATGAATATATACACACACAATTTCCAAGCTTGGTTAAGTCTAAATACAATATATATGCACAGGTAATTCTGAATACAATTGCACACAATTTCCATGCGTAGGTAGTTATGAATATATTTACCAAAAATTTCCTTTTATAGGTTATTATGAATATATATACTCACAATTTCCATGCATAGATAACTCTAAATACAACTGAACACAATTTCAGTCCATAGGGAAATATAAATATAAATACAATTTCCATGCATGGATAACTCTAAATACAATTTCTAAGCATAGGTAATTATGAATATAATTACATACAATTTCCATGCTTAGGTAATTATGAACACAATTACATAAAATTTTCATGTATAGGTAATTATGAATATATACACACAATTTCCATGCCTTGGTCATTATGAACACAATTACATACAATTTCCATGCATAGGTAATTATGAATATATGTACACACAATTTTCATGCATAGATAACTCTAAATACAATTTCCATGCATAGTTAATTATGAATACAATTACACAAAAATTCCATGCATGGATAACTAAATACAATTGTATACAAATAATATTCTATATTATTTTATCCTGTATTCATTAATTAGCTAAATTTGATCAAGGTAATATCATGATCATATTTATGTGCTGTTGCATTCTCTAACTCTTAATACAATTGAAGACAATTTTCATTGACAATTTTGAATATAATTGATCAGAACGTTTTTGGTAACTCTCAAAACAAATATTTAAGTTGTCTCCAAATAATATTTTTATTGACTACACTCTTTACAATTTATCATACTCTCAACATTATCTATAAGTCTGAATTAAGCCAATATGCGTATAATTTACATTTTTCTTCGGCACATAATATGCTGCAAAGAACTCCAAACAAACAAACAAAAAACAATACCATATATTCCTGTACGCTCTCTTGATTTCCTTAATTAAAATAATTAACATTTTAAGAACGTTTATAAGCCTCAAACATCAGTTGAAAGAACAAATCTTTTATATAAATGCAATAAAGTGAGCCAAATATTCAATAGTCTGGTCGATTGAAATTTTTAAGTTTAAAGATGCTAACCGTGTCCACTGATATGTATCTAATACATTCCAAACAAAGTTCCCAGTTTGATACTTTAAATTACTATTTACAAAAGGAGGAACTGCATCTTTAAGTGTTTTAAACACTCAAAGGATATCGAATTGAACACTTTTCTCCAAAGACCCAATTTAACCCGTTTTAACAATCAAACAAAATGCTCGAACCATTTCGTGTTTTCAATTACCTCAGCATAAATTGTGTTTCCAATTGAAAGCGATGGTTAAAAGAGAGATTGTTTGAAGCAGGATGAAATCTATGTTTTAAAAGACTCTTTTTTCGTCTATTAGATTTAATCAATTATCTCAATAATTCCAATTCTAGGGTACGAAGAATATTGGTAAATCTGGTTTTTAAATAAACAAACTATTCTCTTTCATTCTGTGAATTTTCATATAAAATGGTATTTATCTATACTACTATTATAAATATGAAAGTTTGGCTGGATGGATGATGGGGTTCAATCACGCCAGAACGGCTGAATGAAATTAAATGAAATTTAACACAGAGATAGATTATAGTCTAGAATAGAACATAGGCTACTATTTATTACGACTAATTTAGCGATTAATTTTTTATTAATTAAAAACTAACTTTCTCGCCAACAATCTTCATTTCCCATCGCCAAATGAGTAAGGCTTAACATGTTCCAAAGATTTATTTCAAACCGATTATGTTTATTTTCTTAGCGTTTAATGTATTTAATATTAAATTTTTAATTAATCGATTTTTTGGATTCATTATGAGGTATTTTTGAATTAAAATAAAGGTACTTTTCCGTTAGCCGAGAGGAGGCGAGAAATCGCCAAAGAGATTTGGCGAAATCTTTATTATTTGAATAGAACATAGGCTACTATTTATTCAGGCTAATTGAGCGGGTAATTTTTTGTTAATTAAAAACTAACTTTCTCGCCAAAAATCTTCATTTCCCATCGTCAAATGAGTAAGGCTTAACATGTTTTCAATTGGTTATTTCAAACAGATTCTGTTTATTTTCTTAGAATCTGATGTATCTAAAACTAAACCTTTTTCATTAACCGATCTTTCGAATTCATTCTACAGTACTTTTGAATTACAATTCGTTAGCCGAAAGTAAACAAAAATTGCCAAGTAATGGTGATGACATTACTGGTTACATTGTTTGGCGATTTTTCCCTTCAAAACCGATAAATTTCAAATCAATAAATGTTCTTAATTCTGCAATTTTTGGCTATTTTTTGCTTACTCCAGGTTAATGTAAATTTATAAAAATTAAACATAAAGAAAATTTTAAAAAAACTAATCCATAAAACAATTTTGAATAATTGGTTTGCTTTTTTGTTTTATTTCAGATACACAAGGTGAATAAGTTGTTTTTAGTTCAGTTGTGTGGGCTAAGCTTTGATATACGAGGCCAAATCAAAAAGTCTTTGCGCCTATTTTTTATTCGCCAAAAACAGGCACATACAGATATTTACAATTATACGTACTGTGTACCTTCCGTTATTTCTCCACATAGTCACCTCACCGGTTCAGACATTTGTCCCATCTCAGCACTAAATTAGAGATTCCCCTGTGGTAGAACTCTTCCGGTTGCCCGTGGAACCACCGTCGGACCGCGTTCCTGGTTTTTCCGTCATATGTGAATCTCGGTCCAACCAGGAACTCCTTCAGAGGACCGAAGACGTGAAAAGGGCAAGGTCTGGATTGTAAGGTGGGTGTTCAATTTGCTCCAAGTGAAATGACTGGGACTTAGTGACGGTCTGGACTGCCACATTTGGCCTTGCATTGCCGTGGAGGATAATGACGTTGTCCTCATCGTGAATCTCTCTGCTGTTCTTTCTGATGGCATCCCGCAGACGAGCCAGTATGAAACAATAACTTTTGACATCGATGGTTGCACTTGTGAGTGGGGATTTCCATTTGAATTTTTATGGGCGTTTGTCTCTTCAACCATAGAAAACGAATAACACTTCGCTGCTCACAAGCTGTTGACTTCTGAAGAGCAACAGCCATCTTCAATGACTGATAGCAGCGCCGATTATCGGAGAAAAAGGTAGATACGTCTGGTACGGTTCAAGGGACGTTCACTGCTGGGAATGTATATTGTAACGTTTTTAGCGTAGCGGGTTCGGATTGAATGGACTTTATTTGAGGACAGTACAGACAATTTTATTTACAGCTATTTACAGAAGGACTTGACAGAATAAAAATTTCAGATAAACACATTTTTTCAGAAAAATACATACATTTCACACATAAATTTCAGAAAAAATAATCAGATTCCTATTAAATGGTGGAAAAGAATTAAATAACTCGTAGATTTTTATTTTGAAAGGAATTATATTCTTATAATATAGAATATCATTTAAAAATAGACAAAATCTATTTCTTAAATTTAAAATGACAGTAAGTATTTGAAATTTTAGAAAGAGATCTTCAGGGGAAAAAATCGGAAGAGATGAGGGTATGTAATCCTGTTTTGGTTTCTAAAAATAACAGTCTTGGAATCAATTAATTCCTTAGGCAATATTAATTGAATTTGTATTCAATCTCTTATGCATAGCTTAACACTCACAATCTCTTTAATAAAATGAGCTTTAGCTCCTAAATTGTATGGAGTTGAAATCAGATTTTTTCTATACTCTTCCACATGTTTTTGTTATCAGATTATTAACTTGATTTGCCGAGAGATATAAATATTCACGTGACAGAATAAGAGAAATATCAAGACTCAGATTTTAAAGACTGATAATTAAAATCGAAATTGTCCAGATATATTGAATCTCATCCATTGTATTTATATTGCAAATTGTTGTTCTCATATTCATTCCCCTTTACGACTGAAGAAAGGGTAAAGTAGCTTTTGAGGGTACGGACCCCTTATCATCCGAAGGCCAGAAATCTGACTTCTAGCTCATACACGTCACCAACTCGTGTTATGGGGCGGACTTCATTCATGCATTTCATTCATCCACACAATGTCATTGAGATCTGTAACGGAGAACGATCAGCTCTGGCTGAGTACCTCCAGTGGTATTACTCTGGACATGAAGGACTTTGCGACCACATCAGACTTAACGAGCACCAACCACCATACTCGGAGAGCCTTCGGCTGGCGGATTCGAACTCGCAACCTAAGGCACGTGAATCCAACGCCCTACCAACCAGATAATCTCAGCCATAACGCATGTTATTTATTATTGCTATTTAGCGCATGCTACTATACCATTGATTTCTAATTCACCTTACCATTGATTCTGCACCACTGTGCAGATAGCCCTTTTTTCTTTGGATTTAGCAATGAAAGTAAATCGCACGCTATTAAACAATTGATGAAAAATGGAACTGGTTTGAAACTAACAGAAACAATGGTAATTCTTTTATTTTCACATCTTTAAATGTCGATATCCTAATTTTACCAAGCCGCCAAACTTTACACATAAAATGCCAGGATTATTAAATTCCATTGTTTATGTATAGCGTTTATCATATGATTACGCCAAGTTATTGTGCTAAAAGACGATTTTGAAAAGTGTGTTCTTTCATTCATATCTTAAAGAGAGATTTAAAGTAGAATAAGTAAATATATAAATAATTTTCTTTCACATAAAATTTCAATCAACTATTTCATTACCCTTTCAAGTTGGATGGTCGCAAAAAAGGACACAAATATTTTAAAAAAATCTATGAATTAAATATGGTTTTTAAAGTTTTGAAGACTGTTGTAAAATTACAATTGGTTACATTTTTAATGAATAGATAGCAGCGAAAAGCAATTTTGTAATACTTTTACTATTAATTTCTCAATTTTTTGCCTGAAATGTGATTTTTTTTTCAGTTATTAAGAAATGATATTTTATCACAGTCAGTCACCTAATTCTCAGGGATCTCATTTGCGAAAATCGCCCGAGTAGGACATAAGTTTCTTTGTCTTCTTATTGTCTGTTTTGACTGCTTTTGCATCCGTGAAACAGCCATAACTATGTATTTTTCAGAGAATGGTACGATGCAGGGTTTGTGTTCGCAAAGTTTGTGGGGTGTAATGTTTAGAAAAAAGACTATATATATTTGAAAGTAGAAAACATTTCATATTTCTGATTTGCTTTTCGCTCCAGGTAGTTTTTTTTTTGGGGGGGGGAAGACTTATATTCTGTTTAAATTTTTGCAATTTTTTTTCCTGTAAATTTCTATGTTTATACAGCTTTAATGATTGATTTTCATTTTTTTTTTTTCATTTTTATTATTATTGTTTTCTGCATTTGAAAAATATTTAAAAAATGTCGAAAATGTATTGAAGATGTGCTTTGGGCAATTAAAATTGTGCATAAAACACAAACAATGTGCAAAACATAAAATGGTCCTTTGTGTATTAGATAAAAAGTCGTACTTACACGTTTCGAAAAATTTTATACCAAATGATGAGTTCTCCTTAATCTTTCGCTTTCTATTTAATACTTATTAATTTTAGTTCAGTTTTAAATACATAATTTTATCATTTTAGTTAAATATTTATTTTTAATAATTGCTATTTTGTATTAAATTGTATTCATTTATATTTTTTATTATTTATTTGCAGAAGATATACGTCAGATTTCTTAATAAATATGTCATAAATTCTATTTTTAATATTTTAAATATTTATAATCACCAGAATCAAAAGTAAAATTGTAAAATTGTTTATTAACTTAAAGTATTCATAATTATTGGAATTATCATAAGGAATCCTACTAATTGAGGTTTTTCATCAAACTTTAAAAATTCTACTGACCCACCAATGGAAAATTTGTTTCTGTTCCGAGTTGGTAGAAAAACAGAATATCTGTAAAAGTTGTTTTATGGCAGTGTTTCGCCAATAGTAGGAAAAGCGATGAGCTGTAACTTTACATACAACACTGGAATTATTTAAATGCTTGAAAGCGAAAACATAAAGTGATAGTCATTAGTTTGAAGAAACTAATTCGAAACTAGGCGAGAATCTACATTTTAATTCAGAGTACCATATTTTTTCTTTTCGTTTGATGTTATATCCTTAAAACGAAACGATTATAGTACTCAAATACCTATCATCATTGTACTCGAATATCCGGAAAGATGAACTTCTTCCAAATGGAATCCGTTCAAAATGTGATAGAAATATTTAAAGTCGTTCACCCAAATTTGATTTCGTAAGTTCGAATTCAAAAAAGGGTCGAGATATACATAATTCTTGTTAAGTCAATTAACAAATTTCCATTAGCGAGTTCAACATTAAAATGTAGTAGAAATATGTACATTTAAGTCATCGTATCAATTTTTTTAGACGAATTTTAATTCAAAATGTGGTAGAAATATATAAACTTCGCGTAAAGTAAATACACCAAACTTTATTAGACGAGTTGCAATTCAAATGTTGGTAAAAATATGTAAATTTCGCGGAAAGTCAGTCTTCCAAATTTTATTTGGCAAGTTCAATATCAAAAAGCTTTATAAATATATATAACTAGTGTAAAGTCAGTAATAGATATTCCATTTAGACAATTCATTTTCAAAATGTGTTAAAATATGTATTTAAGTCAGTGAACCAAATATTATTAGAAGAGTTACAATTCAAAATGAGGTAGAAATACATAAATTTCGCGTAAAGTCAATACACCAAATTTTATTAGACGAGTTGCAATTCAAAATGTGGTAGAAAAATGTAAATTTCATGTAAAGACAATATACCAAAATTCATTTGGTGTGTACAACTTCAAATTGAGGTACAAATGTGTGCGTTTCAAGTGAAGTCAGTATACTAAATTCTGTTTTGCGAGTTCAACAAATTGTTATAGAAGTATATAAATTTTATGTAAAATCAGAATATAAAATTCCGTTTGGGGAGTTCAACAAAATGTTGTGAAAGTATATAAACTGAGTGAAATGTGTGTATATCAAATCACATTTAACGATTTCAACTTCAAAATGAGGTTGAAATATGTAAATATCGTATGAAGTCAGTATACCAGATATTATTTCGGAACTTTAGCTTTAAAATGTCGTCAAAATATATAAATTGCATTTAAAATCACTATACCACATTTCATTTGGCGAGTTCACCTTCAAAATATGGTAGAATAATATACATTCTGCATAAAGACAGTAAATCAAATTCCCTTTGGCTTCAACTTCAAAATTCGGTAGAAATATAAACATTTTATTTATAAAAAGTTTACCAAATTTCATTTGACGAATTTACTTTAAAACATGATAGAAATATATAAATTTTGTTTAAAATCACAACATTCATTAGTTGGCCTCATTCATTGTATACGAAATTTCATTTGGCGAGTTCAACTTCAAAATAAGGTAGAAATATATAAATTTCATATAAAATGAGTATGCGGCATTTCAAATGACAAGTTCAACTTCAAAATATGGAAGAAATATATTATAATTTCATATACAATTAATTACCAAATTCTTTTTGGTTATTTCAACTTCAAAATGTGGTAGAAAATATACTTTCCAAGTAAAGTCATTAAATAAAATTTCCTTTAGCAAGTTGTATTTCAAAATTCGGTAGAAAAATATAAATTTCCTGTAAAAAGAGTTTTACTCAATTTCATTGACGAGTTCAACTTTAAAATATGGTAGACATATATAAATTTCATTTAATGTCACTATACCACATTTCATTTGGCGAGTTCACCTTAAAAATATAGTAGAATAATATAGATTCTGCATATCGACAGTAAATCAAATTCTCTTTGGTTTCAACTTCAAAATTCAGTAGAAATATATAAATTTCATATAAAATCAGAGTACCAAAATTAATTTTAAGAGTTCCACTTTAAAATATGGTAGAAAAATATAAGTTTCATATAAAGTCAGTATACACTATTTTATATGGTTAGTTCAGATTCAAAGTATAGTAGAATAATATAGATTCTGCATAAAGACAGTAAATCAAATTCTCTTTGGCTTCAACTTCAAAATTCAGTAGAAATATATAAATTTCATATAAAATCAGAGTACCAATTTTTGTTTTAAAAGTTCAACTCCAAAATATTCTAGAAATATATAAATTTCATATAAAGTCAGTACACCGCATTTCATTTGACGAGTTCAACTTCAGAATATTCTAGAAATATATAAATTTCATTTAAAGTCAGTATACCACATTTCATTTGGCGAGTTCAACTTTTAAATATGGTAGAAATATATTATAATTTCATATAAAATTAATTACCAAATTTCATTTGACGAATTCGGAGGGGGGGGTATACCTTTCACTAAATTGTTCTTATTTCTGCAAACCGAGATTCTTTTTCGCAAAAAGTGTACTGTTATTTTTTAATTACCTTTACATAATGTGATCCGATGACGTGGAGATCAAGCTAGTCAATAAATGTTATATTGTTTCTGTATTCCGTCTTGGTCGTTTATTGTGCTAAAATAAAAGTGTTGCCAAAAAGGATGCCATCTGGTGGATATTTTGGACTAAAAAAATTTTTTCAAAATTCCGTGAGACTATCTCGTGTATAGTCTATACACCAAATTTCGTTTCAATCAGTTCCATATTTCGCTTCAATCAATTTCAATCAGTTCCATATTTCGTTTCAAT
>JAOUZG010050060.1:10156-35610 GCA_026289955.1 Argiope argentata | reverse complement strand
TCTAAATGTTATATCTAAATGTTTGTATCTAAAATGTTTGTCTAAATGTTATATCTAAATGTTTGTATCTAAAATATTAAATCTGTGTGCTACCTTTTTCGTTTTGTATTTAAACGTGTAAATTTATATTCGAACATCCCAAATATGTTTTTTAAATTCAGGACGCTCTAAAACGGGAAGAAATCTAAATCGCCTCAAAATCTTAAGTTCTAATCTTTAAAGATCATGTTTTTTCGATAATGCATAAGATAAAATAAAAATAAGGCTTTGTATTTAAGTATAACAATTTTCTTTCTAAAATTCTGATACCTGTACATAATGCCAGAATTAATATGTTGACCAAAACAGTATAAAACGAATAAATATTTTTCTTTCTACATAGTTTTTAAAAAATTTTTGTTGAAATATTTATTGTTGCTGTTTCTTACGGCAATTGTCATACATACTCGCTGAGAGAGTCAGTGAGTTTTAAGCCTAATCAGCGTCTCTTGTTTCAAGTAGCGCTAATTAGTGCCAAGGGTACGACTTTTGCTACTCACTCATCAAATTTGCTTGCACAACCCGTTTTTACAGTGGGATACAATCACACACTTAAAAATAGAACAAACAACACCGCTTCACGACCCTGAAATTATAACTACCTGGTTGTTTAAGCAGAGTAATGAGCATGAAGTGGAAGATATAATGAAATACACTCCTGTTCTGTTAACTCTTTTGACTGTTGTTAGACGTGTCACATTTATTGGCTAACATTTAACAAGGTATTTTAATATTGAATAAAATAAAGCTGAAAAAGCGAAATGATTTAAATTTAAATTTGAAGTGGCTTTGGCTTATTAAGCTAACTATTGGAGAGAAACTGAAGATTTATCCTAGTTCACATAAACAGACTAATAGTTTGTTTGAGATGACAAAATTCTGAAAAATATTGTAAAAATACAAAAAAAAATTAAGGACGAGGACAGAAATAAAAAGAAAAAAGAAAAACACAAATAATACAAATAAATGTTATTTACAAACACGTAAATAACAGAAAATAAAAATATGATTTGCAAAGCTACTCTTGTGAATATTGTTCTTGAAATCTTAACAAATCTCGGTTTTCTTTAATGTAACGAATCATTCTTTGAATTTTCGTCCTGGGTCCTTGGGAAATGGCAATACTACTGTACTAGTTCAGGTGCTGGCTTAGTCATATAGAAAGAGGAACTCAGAATATATATTTTGTTGCATAGTGAATAGGCTTAGCATCAAAATAGAACACAGAACAACCATGCCCTAACCGGGACTTGAACCCGAGATGGCCCGATCATGGTAAGACACAATATCCCTTTGTCAGGATACCGACAAAATATTTATATACGAGATTATTACATTAAATAATCGGTATGTAGAATTATAAAATGTATAGTATGATTATTATATTATATTTATAATAATATATATAATTCAATTAATTAAAGAATATATTTCTATGATAAATTCAATCATATTAAGGATTTTACTTAAAAATATTACTCAAATTTTAATGTTGGATTTATATTTTTCTTCTGGTACAATTTTACCTTGGTTTTATAAAGTAAAAGACTATGAAAGAATTTTAGTGTTTAAAAAAATACCCTCGAAAATTTCCAAAAATATCTTTACACTTAATTCAGTTTTATTTGTGAAGTAAGATCCTTCAAAATAATAAATAGATTCTGAAGATTCTATTTGCCGAGATTTAATAATTAATACTGGAAGAAGTTGAAGAAATCCTGCATTTTACTTACATCGGAATTTTATAATATAAAACTACTGAATAATATATATATATATATATATATAGTGTAAAGCAGAAAGAAAAATTCAGTTTTTCTCTGAAGCTGAAAAATGTTTTAGAAATTTGTTGAGAGCTAGCGTCATTGATGTTGATATTTAAGCAATTTCTTATTTCTTAAAAATGAAGATATGCATTAAAGTTCGAATATTTTCCAAAAGAGAGAGAGAGAGAGAGAGAAAGGAAAAATAAAAGAAATCTAGAAAATTCTGAAAGTGAAAGTTATATTTTTGTTGATGGTGAATTAAATGTTTGCTGACGTGAAGTTTTGTACTCATGTCAGATAATGATAAAATCATTTAAAGCTTTATTGCGTTGTTTGTTATTACAATCAATTACACATTTCACAAAATAAACAAGTTAAAAAAGATTAAAATTAAACCTACTATGCATATTTCAGCGTATTATGTCGGAACATCATTTCTTGAACGGCCAAGCACCACGCGCTCTTGCAAGTTAAATTATATTTTTATCCATTTTAATCGTTTCATTGAATGAGTCACTTTAGTATTGCAAACGATCCAAAAAACACTTTGTCTCGCATTTATTGTTTAAAAAATATCACACTTCCTATTTATTTCATCTCATATAATCACGTGTGAAAAATGGCATTTTTCTGGGTTTTCTTTTTCTGTAGTCATTAGCTTATTTTTTTTAATCAGAACTTTTGCAAAAGCAATAGCGACGCGCTATTAAAAACTGCTTTTGTGAGATGCTCGTACAGATAATAAAATTTAAATTTTTGCCTATGGATTTTTGTTGACTCCAGAAAACTTCATTCCCGAAACCATATCATATTCTGACATGAAAAAAAGCGGCAAAAATGTATTTATTAATAAGCAATCAATTATAAACTAATATAGCTAAATTATTATGTTTAAACTTTGTTGATTAAGCTTTATTTGGTATCCTAAATAATTTATCTTGTAATTTCTTCCCCGAACAATAGTTATATTTGAAAACTATTAAGAATGTTCTCCCCTCAAAAATACTATTACTATTTTTTACGTAATTATAATATTTTTACGTATTATAATATTCTTCCAGTATTACGTATTTTTACTATTTTTTACTATTATAATATTCTTCCAGTGGTTTTTAGTAGAGAAATTCAACAACCGTAATAGCTCAAAAAATGCTTTATTTCACGCAAAAACGAAAAAATTATAAGTAACAAATACAATTGGATTATGCACTTACAGAAAATTGCTATTAAGTAAACGGAACAGCAAAAAGTGCTCAGACAGACTTCGCTGTACTACTTGATTTATCTTAACTCAACTATGTATCTCCTCGTGGCTAACCATCTTATCAGTTTTACCCTTCAGGTATTTATAGTTTACATAATAAGAAAAAGAAGCTACTAAAACAAACTGAATACTAATGTTGATTGCAATATTACTAATATTTCGATTATTCTCTGACCTACTTTTTGACCTCAAAATCATTAAATCCAGAGCTATATTGTCAAATATTTGCCATAGAAATATTCCTGCAAGGAATTATTGACTCGGCATTCATTCAACAGCGATATTGCAAATTTGTACAATATAATGCTACGTGTGTTTCATAGTGAAGAATAACTGTACATGAATTTCCAATATATTTCTATCAAACATTTTTATACAAGAAAATTCGCAAATTTAAAATATCCCAATAACATATAACTGTTATAAATTTCCTTTATAATTTTTGCTAATTAAATATCTATCCCTGGAGGACTAAAAAACCCTTCAAATATCTGGTTTTTAGTGTTTTCCTAACAAATCAAAGGAACCACTTCTAAAACAAATCGTTAAATATTACCTAGATTCTCGAATATCATCCAAGTCACTAAATTCGTAGAAATATTGTGAAATGCTCGCTAGATTAAAAATAATTCAGTTAATCAGTTATTCCACATTCACTTAACAGCCACTACTATTTATACTAATAAATTCTTTCATAAATGATAATTTACTGTATAATGCAAATTAATACAACATGATGCAATGTGTGTTTCATAATGAAGAAGATTTGAGTAGGAATTCCAAGTACATTTCTTCCAAACAGTATCATTCAAAAAAATCAGAAAAAAACAATAGTAAATTTAATATTAAAACACAACCAAATGAAATCTAAACACAACAAAATGAAATTTAATTTTTTATCTTGTGAGAACATTATTATTTTAAGTTATTATTTTTCTTAATTAAATTAAGTCTTAAGTCTTAAGACTTATTTTTTTTACCTATTACAACGTTTTTCCTTATATTACATGCTCATCAAAAGTTCCTATTAACTTTTCTATCAAAGAATTCCACTCATCCATAAATAGTTTAAACTGAATAAAAATGAATACCTTTAATCAAACTCTGAAATTTTGGAAGTAACATAATATCCAAGCAATCCCTTCGTTATTGCACTTCTTTTAACAAATACACAGAGATAATAATTATGAATATTTTTCTCCGAAATATCTTTTCAAAATTAGATGAAAAACAAATTTTACCGAAGTAGTTATAAGTCCTAAATGACACTATCCTTGCAAGACAATACTTTAATCAATTAAAAACAGGCTTAATTGAAAATTTGGTAGATAATGCTATATTTGATGTTTTTAAGAACAAATTTTGTTAAAAGATCCATTCTTTCCATTTAGCTTAATTGCAAGTTACAGATTGAAATAATGTTTATATGATTAGCTCTCTCAATTTTAGATGTTAGATTTGTGATTAGATGTAACGTATTTTTCAAAGAATCCCCTCTTTAATTACTAACATCTTTCAGTTTTATATTTCACAAAATGTTATGCTTTTAGCATAATTAAAATGGTTAATTGTGCAAATATGTTCACTTACTGTTATTTTCAATTTTAAATATGATGTCAAAAAATAATGTTTTGATCATTAGAAAGTGTGGTGTTATCTATTGCAATTTTCATTTTGTGACAACAATTAGCTGATTGGGAATAGCTAAGTTTTGGTTCATTTTTTAAAGATGCTTTCAAGATATTCTTACTTGTATTTTCTGAAGAATTAGATTTAAAAGGTATTATTACCATGTGAAAAAATAATGTTGTTTTGGTTAGAAGGTTTTGTTGTTTCCAAAATTTACCGGTGAAAAAAAAAGATTATTAACAACCTGAAATTATCGGTTGAAGAATTATTTTACTTGATTCTATCAGTATTGAATTATTATTATGTATGCTTCTTTAAAGAAAAGTGAGTCATTCAATAAAACAGTTTTAAATGAATAAAAATATAATTTAACTCGCACGAGCCCGTGGTGCTTGGCTGTTCAAGAAATGTTGTCCTGATATGATTTATTGAAATATTCATAGCAGATTTAATTTTAATCTTTTATCTAATTTCATTTTAAATTGAGGCTGGTTTTAAAAATTATTATCGAATATTCTAGTCAAATCTTTTCCGAAAGTAGCGAATAATTATAAATAAATTAAACTATTACAATGATTTTCTAATACAAGATAATATATAAGAACTATTTCAATATCAAAAACATTTAAGATGAAGTGGATGCTTGTAAATATTATTTGATTTGTTAAAAATTATTCCAAAAATTGCTTTTTAAAAATGAAAAAAATAACATTAAATTCAACCAGTGCTTAAAAAACAACGATTTTAACACAAATAAAAGTCATTGTGGCTATATAAATATATTGCACATTTACTAACGTTTCCGTCAAATATCACGAAATATTGTTCATTTATTATTTAAAACAAGAAAAAAATTTATAAAAAATTCTAAATTTTCAAAACTTGAAAGTTAATTAACTATACTATTAACTAGAAATTAATCCAAAGACTGGCCCTTTTTTGTACTTCAGAAGAAAAAAAATCCGCAAGAAGTAATTTTGTATTAACTTAAAATTCATAATGTAGCCTATCCATTTTTACAAATTTCGTTTCTTTCAACATTTTATTTATTTTGAGCAATTTACTGAAGAACTGATTAGATGCAGATGATTTTGAAATAAATTAATGTAAAGGCATTCAGTTGCTAGGCAACGGTGAGCATTTTTGACTTTCATATTTGGCATTTTTACAACATATAATTTGATGAAATTTTTGAATGATTATAAAAGAAATCTAGTAAGCTTATTCAATGGGATTAAGAAATTTTTCGTATTAAAATTTACCTTCGTAAGTTGTAAGTTTAATAATAAATAAGCAATTTTATAATTAAAATGAATTTAGGAATTTGAATAGATAACTACTTCAGAAGTTCTTGCATAAAATAAATAATAGTTTACGAAGAAATTAAGTTATAACTAGATTTGAAAAATAACTAAACTCATTTTAATCTAATTTTAATTAAAATATTTTAGGGGATAAAATAATTTTGTGTATTAATCTATTTTATTTAAAAGAAGGCTTTAAAAAAAAAATTCAAGCAATGCCACTCATATTAAAACTTTCGGTATAAGAAATAAATAATATTCTTTTATACATAACAAATATTTTTCTGAATATTATGGCAAAAAGTTTGAACAGACATTTAATAAAATGCTTTTAATGTTTCTTCGAAAACAAATATTGTATGTCTAAAAAGTTATATTACATCATCGAAAATATATCAGATTTGTTTCATTGGATACAAATTTAAGTGAAAGTATATCGTCTAGCATATAAAGTTCTATCTATGTATATATTATCGAAAAAAATTTCTTAATGATTAATTAACATAATTTCCCTTATTTAACATCAAAAATTTCAAAAATGATTTTGTTCTCTATATCTGAGCAACAAATATTTTAAATTTTAAATTTTGCATTTACTCTAAAGTATATTTCCAATGAAAGCTCATTTTTGAAAATCAAAGATTTAACTCGAAATAAATAAGTATATCTCAGAGAACTGTACCTTTACGACCCATAGCCTTCAAGAAAAATGTATGATGCCATATCCGGTTTACAAACCAACTTTTATCCGGCCACTGGATTGGACGAAGGAATTCTGTTTCATGGCCATCGCGATCTCCAGATCTGACCCTTTTAGTTTTCTTCCTATAGGGCCATGTAAAGGAATTGGTTTATCGAGATCCAGTTAATTCAGAAATGGACTTTTCATTCGTCTCCAGAGAACGTTTACATATGGGCATATCCTTACTTAGGGAAATTATGGACATATCCTGAAGCAAAGGTTGCTGCAGACTCCTGCACAAAGAGAAGATTTTCTCATGTGATGCTGCAACAGTTCTTGGTGGATCTCTTGAGTTGAACACACTCCCCCTTTCATTCTCCTTCTGTTGACATAGTGCACAACCAGGGCGGTGAAATTTCGTTACAATAAAAAATATAACCATGTTAATTGGCAGCGTCTTATAAAATTTTTCTTGGAATTGTCATGCCTCCTTTTTCAAACTCGGTTCACCTTCATTACCACTTCCGCATGAAAGGCAGTAATGGTCATCTATAAATATTTTTCCTCCCCTGATAGAACGATTTCCGACACCAACATTGACCTACTACTATATTTATTACTATATTTCTACTATATTTCTATACTGCGTACTATATTTTCGATACTGCGAGTATGTATGGCCTGAGCCATGTATCATCGACATGGCTCCAGCTATACAGGTACCAGCTTTGTATATACAGCCAAACGTTCGACCTGCAGTGCTATATATATTGGCGCATACTCTATTTAATTGTCATCGCAAATAAAACTTCTTAATTACTAATTAATATACTTTACCAATATATTAAAATAAAAAAAAAATTTAAAAAAATCATTACTCAAAAACCAAAAATCTATACTTGTTTACAATTTAAAAAGTAGAATTTACTAAAAATTACATTTTTAATCATAGAGTATTTTTATATTTCAAAGCTTCAGCTGATGATTATATATATTTCTTATTATTATCAGTGCGTGTTTTATTCTTCTTGGTCTTTTTCCAAAAATATTCTTCACTATCTTTTTTTTTTCATTTTTTGTGCTTTTCATAAATCTTATAATACTGATAAAAATCCTATTAAAAGCGAAAAATATTTGATAATATTACTTTTAAGAAAATTAGATATTGATTTTTATTTCATTCATTACGCTTTTATAAAAGTAAACTTTATTTTACTTTTATTAAAAATATTAATGCAATTAATTTTGTCTGAAGTTTAATTTTTCCCATTACTTCTTTTTAAATTGGTTTTGTTAATATCTTGGAAAAATAAATTCTGAAGCTACGAGGTCTCAAAATGTTTCTAACTAATCTCCAATCTGGAATAAATTTAACGTGTTATAAAACAAATAAATAAAAATTTTAAATCTATGTTGTATTTAATAATAAAAGCTAAAAGTAGTCTACATAATATAGCACTTCAATTATACTAAGCTTCAATTATAATGCTTCCCATATACATGCAATTTTATAAAACAAAGCATTTTGACAAAATAAAAAAACAGAAAATACATATGTACTTTCATATTTGAAATGTGAAGCAATTTTAAAAGAGTACTTTTTTAAATCAAATTTTAATTTTGTTGATAGAACGTTAATATAAATGTATTATATATTAAAAATATTTTTTTATTTAAAAAAATTTTAAAAAATCTGGCTGTTGAAATAATATTTTGTTGCATGTAGCTACAATATGTCTGTAGTTTGAAAATATTTTATATTTACTTTAATCTTAATTCTTCAATCTACAAAATATTAGGAAAATATCACATACCATTTGAGAATTATATAAGGTTACAGTAAATACATTTACAGAGGAGGAATTCTTGAAGAACATCACCATTTTTAATATAGATATGTAGTGAAATTTGAGATAACATATATTCTCATTCGTCATAAATTTTCCAGTTTATAGATATATTTTCCATTTAATCATAATTTTTATATTTTTATTTGTCAGTGTTATATGATTCAATAAATAGTATGTGTATTTTTGAATGTTAAAGTCAATGAAATAAGAATTTTCTTTATATATCCTTTTTGGACAACACCTTTATAGAGAATTAAACTTTAAATAAAAACATTGATTAAGGTTAAAATTTAATGTTCAGCTCTAAAATTATTAACTAGTAAGTGGAGACATGAGTTTCCTTAGGCGGCCAGGGACTTGAAGTCAAAATGGCCCCGTCGCTATTTTCCTTTTTTGTCTTTTGTAAACAACATTAGATATTTTTTTGCAAAACTAATACTTTCCAGAAATAATTTAGTACTGATAATATTAATATTAAAAATATTTAATTTTATATTTTTAAATATTGAATAGATGTTATAAGAAGAGCTTAAACAATCTTTTTAACGATTATTTACTTAGTTTATATATTAAAGAGGGACACCAATGTTAGCAATTGTTAGAATTTAACAAACAAAAATGAAAAATACAATATTTTAAAATATCATTTTAAGAATGTTTCTTTATTCCATATGCAATTACTCAAATTAAAAGAAGTTTTAGACACAGGGGGATCAATGACTCCATAAATAACGACACAAGCTTTAAAAAAGGATTTGAAAATACTGAGAAGAGGATTGTATTCAAGGACAAAGAACCACGTGATAATCAGAGCTAATGAGTAATATGCAATCATTTTGACTCCTCCCTCCAGTAAAGGGTTAAATGGTTCGATTCACATCGAAATTATGCCAAATCATTAAATCCTTATAAAAATAACAATCTACATTTGAACTGGATTTATAAACGTTACATTAATTCAAACAAATTTCTCTAAGAGGAATACCAAATATTCTAATCTTAAATGTTTTAATGAGTTTATCCCCTTAAACGTTATATTTCTTCAAAAAAGTTTACAATTTTAAAAAAGTATTTATTATAAAATATGATAAATATTTAAACATATTCTAGCGTGTTTCTTTAAAATTTATTATTATGTAAACTGAATGCACTTTTATAAAAATAAGTTTAAATGAAAGGGTATGAGATATAACATAAGAACTCAATTTTAATAACAT
Organism: Argiope argentata; assembly: GCA_026289955.1. NCBI lineage: Eukaryota > Metazoa > Arthropoda > Arachnida > Araneae > Araneidae > Argiope > Argiope argentata. Next base: position 25,859 of record JAOUZG010050060.1, on the reverse strand, counting down.
TTGCAAATTAGAACGACAGCCATGTGGACAGATGCAAGGGATAAAAAAACATTCTTTGTAAACGTTAAATATCAAACAAAATTATAGTTATTATTGCCATGTCAGACAATAGTTCGCCAATTGTGGCAACCATTCTTCTTGTAAATCCTTACTTTTTGTTTTGTATTCATTCCTGTTTGTGTCGCGTTTGGTTGTTGGCAATCTTTGGTGAGCGTCTTGCAATGAAAAGTATGGAACTAATAGTTAAATATTGTGGAATAGAAATTAGTTTGGTCAATCAGAAAAAAACCCAACACTAGTTGAAACTTCATTGAAAGAGTGATGTATACATTCCATTTAGTATTCTACTGTAAACATCGTCCATAAATTTTAAGGATTCTTTATTTGTTACTTCATTTCTTGTCATTCAACAAGAGTTACATGTTTGTCCATTGCGTTATTTCCTCATAGTATTGATAAATGGTTCAATGATTCACATTGTTAGAAAATCTGTCCATAATAAATCAAAGTTTAAGGTTAACTTTTCATCAAGTGTAGAAATCATTCGTCGAAATCTCCATTTGCACAAATCTGCTATTTTAAAACCTAAACGCCTCAAACGAAATTACAAGTTATAAAAAATGGAATTATTTTTATTTCATCAAATACATTTCATTTTAATTCATCAGAATTCTAGTTTTAAAAAGGAAGTCTTAATATTACATTAAAGAAAATTCGTATATTTAGAAGCAAATAGAAATTTTAAAACGTTTTAAAAATAAATAATTAAAATTAAATATATCATTTAAATCTACTTTATTCAAATAAGAGCATGCTGAGATCCTCAAAATGAATATATTTGAAACTTAAAAATATTGGAATTTTCTTGACCTCGAAAATCATAAGAACTGCATTGTAATTAAAAAATAATTTTTAACAAATAAATCCCATTTTTATTTCATTTTCAAAATTTAAAATGAGTATGAAAAATGAATTATGTTTAGCATAAAACGATTTTAAATATTTTCTTCTCAAACATTTTTAATTTCAAATTTAATAAGTTTTTAATCGAAATTCTACACACTCGAAAAGTGAAAATTGTATATAATCACATCAAGATTATACAATTTTGATTAAATAAATATAAAAAAGGTGCAATGTATTGAAATTTTTTTCATCATAATAAACTTAAAAGGATTATTTTATATGAATGTCAGAATATTATATGAATATTTGAAAAACTTAAATATATTTGCTGATCCTCATATATTTATAATAATAAAATGTACATTTTCATATTATATTAATTATTAAAAACAATTTTAAGGCACACATTGTTCTTATAATGTAAAATTTGCTATAATATATTATAATATAAATAAAATTATGATATTAAAATCAATTTAAAAATATTTAAATATAAAATTTTTAAAATCAATTTTTAAAGATAATTTAGATAAAAGCATACCTGCAGATGATTTCATAACTTTAGATTGTCAAGTAGGATAAAAATATTATTTATTTATTTTCGAAGCAATATTTGCACATATATGCATGATGTTCTCCGCACATTACTCTTGAACATAAAAAAAAATTGCGCGTCACTCTGTGCAAATTATATGGGCAAAATGCACAAAATTTTCTCTTTTTAAAAATTTTTTTGGTTTGCTCATATCATTGAATGTTCAAATTCAATTACAGAAGTTCACTTATAATAGTCCTTGTTGATCGGGGCAAAGTTGAGAAGCTTCTGCATCCATGGAGCAAGAAGAACTTCAATAAAATCTTCATCTTCCGATTCATTCTCAGAAGTAGAATTATCTTCCTCATTTAATTCTTTCAATAATTCACGGATAGCTTCTGGCGTAATCCACAAATTTTCTCCTTGAAAACGCTTCGACATCTCCAAACGTACACATTAATACCTTCTTAATACTAACGTGACAGATACCTATTCGTCTCTCGGACGACTATTGTTTTGGATATACTACAAGCAGAAATATTTCGGGGAAAGGGAATGTCCTCATCTTTAGCACCCAACGTAAGATAAAGGTACTGAGTAGAATGGCCCATTTACCGTTATAGGGGGGAAATAGTCAAAGTTATTTCATAAGCATTCTAGGGTTGAAAACTTCAAATTTTCTACACCTAAGACTATAACTCTCATCAGAACAAAGTTTATAACAAAAACAAACGTAGTTTTCTCAAGATAATGAAATACATTGTATGATTATAATAAAGAATTAAAATTTTTGAACCAGTCAAAGATTTATCATGAAATTTTTTGTAAATCTACGACGCTATTATTCAAACAACAGACTGTAAATTAATAACTATTCACTCAATTTAAAGTCTTATAATTCACTCCCGAAAAAATTATAAAAGGACAAAGTCCACAAAATTTCATAGAAATATGATTATTACATTTTGAGTTAATTCGATTTGAAATGAGCAAAAAATTAGTAAAATTCAATACTGAGAAAAATGCATTTAAAGTATACAGCAGCATGGTTTAAAAATAAATAATGTGCGTACATACTTAAAATTCCCCACGTTTATAGAATATACATTCTTGTTCCTCAGATTTTAATAATTTTTTATCTTATTATTATTTTTTGGGCAATTTTTGCATTTGGCATTGAATGCCAGGTAGATTCATTTATTCTGTGATTTTCGAATTTAGTAAATGCCCAAATTGAATTTGAACTAGAATACACTCCAATAACCTTAAGAATAATCATTAATCATATAACCCATTCTTTAAAATGTATTACAGACATAAATACCCCTAATCGGAGGGTTCAGAGCTCAACAAAGACATATATAGGCACAAATTTCATCAAAACAGCTTTCAATGCCATTTTGCACTGTAAAAATCTTTCCATATTCAAAACTAACTTTGAGTTTATACATATTTTTAGCCTGTTCTTTGCCCTTTAAATCAGTAATCTTGGTAATTTAAAGGTTTACTTTCGATTTACCTATCATTAAGGAAATAATAATGTATTGACTTCAAATTAACATGGAGACATGTAAAGGCAATTAAACATGTTTTGGATATCTTAAACTCTGGTCTATATAATAAAAAAATTTTAAAAAAAACATGTCACTTTCGGTGAAAATAGACGTTTCGGATTGGATATTTAGTGATCATATTATTCTAGAAAAGAGAATAGAAATAGAGGTTTAAATTCTATAAAAGAGAATAGGTAGACAGTACTACAATATCCAATCTATGGGGTCCATGGGTCAGTTGTTGTAGTAATATATTTCTATTTTCTTTCATACAACTCAGCCCCTAGTTTTGTTCTTCTTCCAAGAATGATATCCCTAAAATAATGAAGTCTGTCAACATAGAAATTCCATAGTGTGAATATTGAACAATCGAATTTTCAAAAAATCTAATATTATCATTTTTTCTCTGACGAAACTTTACTGCTAAAATTATTATGATTTTTAAAAGTACAATGATTTGTGTGTATGTTGTTCGATTTAAACATTCAAATAATAACATCTATGAAATAAAAAATTCAATAAACATCAATAATATTCAAACGTGCTTAATTTTTCTCAACTAGAAAAATTGTAAACTTTTAGTTTCGAAAAATTTAAAAATTGTTAACTGCATTATATTATATATTTATTCAACCTCTGCAACTACTAATACTCTATTCCAAATTAATTTCGAGCCACAAATCTTACAAAATAAATTGAAACACTTATGTAATTTAATCTACGCGTTTAACTGTTTTAAATATATAACAGACAATTGAAAAAAATGGCATATTCTATTTTCCTTAAGTGCATTCAGGATTTAAATACGCATTCTTTTCCATCACATATGAATAAAAGTGACAATCTAGAAAGAATCTTTATTTTGCTTCAATGTGAACATCTTAAATGTAATAACCTTTCTAAATGGAAATATCGTTCTCTAAAATTATCAAATCAGCTTTTATCTAATTGGTCGTTTGTATTTATTCTATGAAGCTCAATTTTCATTAATTGAAAATATGAAATTGTTAATTGAAATAGTAAGCAAACGATAAAATGATATACTTTCTATGTTAAAGGGATGGAAAATTAAGCTTGAATAAAACGTTGTACTTTATGTTCTTAAAGTGTTTTCTGCATTGAAAGACACAAATTCTCTTATGTTGAAATGATTACAATAAGCCAATTGTAAATTGCCGTGTATTGTCTTAGGTCATAAGTGCATGTTAATATTCTTGGGAATTTGCTAGAATACCGTGTCTCTAATTGTAATTGTTTATTTTTCCAAGTATGTATTTTATAAATGTTTACATTCTGAATTGAAGTGTAATGTTTTAAGAAAATGTCCGTATTTCGTTGATGTTAAAGTGATTGGTCTGTATGAATATATGTTTAACGAATATAATACTGATAGTATAACAACCAGTTTTAATTAATTTTGAAAAAAATATAGGTGGACGGATTGATATAGATGGTTAAATAATTGATGAAAATATTAGTGTATAATAAGGTAGAATATGAAACCCCTTTAGGATCTTTTTTCTATTTTGAGGCTTTATTAATATAGTTTATAGCAAGACTTGATATTTTTAAAATCACTTTTAGAAGACAACAATTGCTTCAAAATTTTAACAACAATTTTTATTTCCTCGCATATGTAGAATAAAGAAAGTTTAGTCATCATCAAACAATTCAGCATTTTTCCGTCAGCCGGTCGCCAGTGCAAAATCGCCAAATAATGTAGAATTCTGCCAAGTTTCTTACAGCGGCATTAAATCGAAAAATAACCTAATAATGCAGAAATCTGCCGAATTTCTTACAGCGATATTAAATCGAAAAATCACCTAATAATGCAGAATTTTGCCAAATTTCTTTCAGCGACATTAAATCGAAAAATTACCTAATAATGCAGAATTCCGCCAAATTTCTTTCAGCGACATTAAATCGAAGAATCACCTAATCATGCAGAATTCCGTCGAATTTCTTACAGCGACTTTAAATCGAAGAATCACCTAATCATGTAGAATTCCGCCAAATTTCTTACAGCGACCTTAAATCGAAGAATCACCTAATCATGTAGAATTCCGCCAAATTTCTTATAGCGACTTTAAATCGAAGAATCACCTAATAATGCAGAATTCCGCCAAATTTCTTTGGCGATTTTTGGTTGGTGCACAGCTAACAGAAAGTTACCAACGAATTGAACTCGAGATTTCGACGAAGCTTCAAGTTTTAGACCTATCTGAGTTTCGAAAAACACATTTTTGTGAAAGTGTATAACAACCTATGGTTAATTAAGTTCATGCTTAAAATGATATCTATAAATATGGTCATTATTCCATGTACCAAATTTTAACAATCTTGTTTATTGTGCGCTAACGGGTTAACATACAAAAAGTCTGACATGAACTGAAAAATAGATTTTTCTTGGACTCAATCTGGTCTGAAATCAATATATTCGTGGAAAACTGGATTTTATTTTGTTTGTTTGTTTTGACGATTGAAGTACTTTCTCAGTATTCCGGATACGTTAAAGTAAACGAGAAATTAAACCTCATATCTAAAGTAAATAATGAAATGAGAAGTGTATATCCAGTACCTACTTATAAAATACTCTATTTTCTGATATTTACAGTAAAAGTCATTCTTTTATAATTAAAACCATAATGATACAAAGTGATCTATTATTCCAAATCTAATCACCAAAATTTCTTCAATAATAAATATAACTTTTCTCTTACCAAAAAACCCAATATATCATATATAGTCTAGTGGTTTGGACATTTCATCTTCCGATAAACAATACTAAATAACCAATAATGAAGAAAAAAAGTCATATCAAAACTACACGCAAACATACCTGATTATCACCCAATAAATCTAGACATGCAATACGATTCCAATTCAACGTCTGCTTCATATCGATTGTAGTGTGTAATATGAAAGAACTCATGGAAAGGGGTGGTTTAATGGGCGGCCTATCTAAGAGGGGATGAAAGTATGTAACGATTTGCGATCTACACTCTTTTCCGAGCTTTGGATAATAGGGTGGAAATGCACAAGTGTCCCTTTGGTGATTTTTTTCGGTGACTTATTCAGGTTTTTCTGATTGAGTTTTTCGTGCGTGACCATCCAATATTTCAATGCATATTTAAGTGATATCTAAATGTTTATTTTCTAGTATATTCTCTTTTACTGTTAGTGTATATCCGGGTGAATTATTTTTCTAATCAAACAAAATCATTGTACTTGCGAAATTTTGAAAATTGCTACGCATGCTTCGATATCTAAATTTCTTCAAAGCAGTGTTCTTTATATATATCCGATACAATATATGAAAAATATGTATTACAATATATTTTAATCCCTCCGGAAGGTACCCCGAAAGGAGTGTGAGATGCATAGAGCATGGTGGTTGATTCTCACACCCTGGAGGATACACTAATGGGTGGAGCTAGCTCCTCCAATCGATGACGGGCCGTACTTCCTACGGGGTGTGTTCTACAGTGAATTCAAACTTCTCAAACAAACAAGAAACGACAAATGACAAATTAAGGAGATAGTTCAAGGATTGTAAATTCAACTGCTCCAGAGTTTCCTCATTCCTCGCATTCCCATTATTCCCACCGGCATGCTTTTGGATTTCAAACGACTGCATTTCCACATTCTACTTGCATTTTCAATGACCAAAGGGCCATCCCCAACCAAGGTATAATCCTCCCTGAGTAACACACACTCTGTAATTGGTAAAGGATAGTAGAACCAAAACTATTTCTGTACCCCCAGAAAGGCGGAAATAAGTCACCAGGATGGAAACACCTCATTATCATATTTGAATGACAAAGTAAATCTTAGTGACCGGATAGGAACTATGAAATTGGTGAGAGGTAAGAATAAAGCCTAATTATCTTATTGGTTAAGACACAATTCTTCCCGTGCGAAGCAAGTTCCATCTTCCGTAGAGCATACTCGACTCTACACCATTATATACCAACCAGGATAGCGAAAATCTATCACCATATCAGAAGGGTCTCATCCTTATGTATGAATCACCGGATAAATTTGATTGACTGATTTGTTGTTACAGATTGGCAGAAACTGAAATCGAATCCTAAGAACCATCACCGGCTACTTCACAGTCCTTCCCCTGGATAGCGTATCGATTATACTCTTTTATGTGGTAACTATGCAAGTAACCAACAATCAAATATTTTTTATCATGTAAGAACACGATGTTGTTTTGGTGGGGAAGTTTTGATGTCTCCAAAATTTCAGGGCAAAAAAAAAAAGAATACTTGTTTTTATCAGTATTGCATTATTATTACGTATGCTTCTTTGAAAACAGATGCGATTATAAATAATTTGACCTGCCTTTACCATTATTGCTTTATTATTGCATACGTTTCTTTGGGATCAGATGCATTTTTGAAAGGTTGACAAAGAACTGATACATTATAGCTGTTATTTCATCTCAAAGTCGTTCGAATTCTATTACTTTGTTTGCCAACCAGCTAAAAACATTTGGTAAGAATATAAATTGTTCGCATTTAATTTCATACGCAAAATTTTCAAAGCAAATTTTATCCATCTAGCTGTTTATCAGTTATCGTGCTCTTTGGTGATTAGATAGGCGGACAAACAGACATACTCTGAATTTAGTCTATTTCAAGGTTTGATAAAAAATTGGTGTTCAGTTTATATATCAAATATCAGGTGACAACCTGATAGCATTTTCATCTCATGATCACACAAAGACAGACAAATATATTTCATGAAATTTGTTTTTCAGTCTCAGGTTGGAATAAAACTTTGTCTAATTTCCTTATTTTAATTTTCTTATAATTAAAATACTTTCTCTTTAAATACTTAGTATACGATAAAGTGAAAAAAATAAGTCTAAAAACAAATTAATTTTGGAAAACATGATGTTTCAAAAAATTATCTTCTGTAAAAACTATTTTTTTTTTCAAATTATCCAATGCCAATAAAAGGGACTTTTACATTTCCCAAGCTAATACAATTTGCCTTTTTCCCTTAATTAAAAAAATATCGCCTTTGAAACAAAATGTTAGAAAGAAAGAAACTCCCAACGCCTCTTTCAATGAAATTTAATTTTCGAAGTACCAAAAGTAGTATTTAATAGTTAGTGGCGCTATTATGTGGGTAGTTAATACAAGAAGTCCTATTAAAGAAAATCAATTAAATGATGGTTAAGAAGGGTAGCTGTGCATTATTTTCTTATTAGTGTAGTTAAAATATATTTCAAAGAAACAAGAAATAATAAAAATAAATTGAAAAGATGTATAAATTTATAGGAACGGAAATTGATAATAATAATGGAAATTAGGGTATTAATACTATTTAAAAAGCTAAAAGAAAAATTATTAAAGATTTTTTTTTCTGGAAGAGAGGATTATATAAAATTTAATTGCCAGAAATACTTTGAGTGTAAATTTTTAGAACTAAATTCTATGCAATTACATTTTCTTCAGTTTTATAATATAACCATTTCATTTTCTTTTTATCATGTAACAACATGATGTTGTTTTTCATATAGGATTTTTGACGTCAACAAAAATCTGTAGGCGAAAAACAAAAATCTTTATTTTTAGCACGAGCATCTCAAAAAATTAAAAAAATAAGTTAATGACAACAGCAAATAAAATCTTTAAAAAATGTCCTTTTGAGCCCGTGATTATATGAAAGGAAATAATTAGGAAATGTGATCTTTTTTAAACAATAAATGCCAGACAAAGTTTTTTTTTATTGTTTGCAGTACCAAAGAGACTCATTCGATGAAACGATTAAAATGAATAAAAATATAATTTAACTTGCGCGAGCACGTGGTGCTTGGCCGTTCAAGAATGATTTTCTGACTTGATACATTGAAATATGCATAGCATATTTCATTTAATCTTTTTTTCCGGCATGTTTCGATTTTTTTAAAACAATAAATACGAGAAAAAGTATTTTTTATAGTTTTGCAATAACAAAGTGACTCATTCAATGAAACCATTAAAATGAATAAAAATATAATTTAATTTTCACGAGCACGGGGCGCTTGTCTGCTCAAGAAATTGTATTCGGACATCATACATTGAAAATACGCATATCAGATTTTATTTTAATCTCTTATTTAATTTTGAATTCACTTGAAGTTTGTTATTTCTCCATTAATTTTGAATAAGCATTTAATTATTAAGATAAAGAATTTACAATAATCATAAAAGGATTATATGTCAAAGTAAAAAAGGAAAGTGAATTAAACATAGGTACCATAAAAAAATAACTTAATGACTCCAGCAAATAAAACCTAGAAAAATGACATTTTGAGCACGCGATTACAGGAAATGAAATAAATAGGAAATGTGATATTTTTTTTAATTAATAAATGTGAGATAAAGTTTTTTTGGATCGTTTGCAGAACTAAAGGGACTTATTAAATGAAACGATTAAAATAAATAAAAATATAATTTAACTCGCACGAGCACGTGGTGCTTGGCCGTTCAAGAAATGATGTTCTGACATAATACACTGAAATATGCATAGCAGATTTCATTTTAATCTTTACGGATATCTTAATAAGGTATGCGCTAAAGTCAGCAAAAGATTTATCTTTATTTTATCGTGGAATTGGCTTAAAACATGAATTAGTTGGTTAACTTGTATTAAAAATGCATAACATATTGCATATAATATAGATACATATTTCGAATTCTCCTTCATTTTATGTAAATTTTATGCAAAACATATTCATATAAATTAAAGGCCTTTAAAGGCAACTATTTTTCAGTCATAAAAAAGAAGCGTTTGTGTGTATGCATGTGCATCCGCTGGCTTGTCAGGATTATCATTAAGCAGGATACACCCATAGATCAAGAGCCGTCTTGTTTCGCAAAAGATATACTTTAGAAGGTACATTTCGAATTTTGATTAGATAATTTTAGCAATTTAATGGCAGTTTTTAATCAACTAAAATAAAAGTGACATTTTAACTTTGTCCCAGATTACCCATTTTAATTAAAAGTTACTTTTTTAATACGTAATTTACCTTTTTCGCAAGTCTTCTTGATTTTTAGAAAGTTTCTAAAAAATAAAAACACTTTTTTGTATAATTTTATATTATGAGTTGCCAATTTTCAAGAAAATTCATGTCGTATTTATTGAATCATTAAATATACAGCTTCTTTGATTTTAATAAATTGTTGAATTCTGAAATAAAAAGATTCAGTTTATTATCTTTTATAATGTATGTGCTAAAACCTAAAACGGAACTAGATTGCCATTACAGGAAATACCTAAATAGTAACAGTTTTTTCAAACACTTAAATTATAATGGTACAATGAAATCATGTGATTCAACTCCATTATTAGGGTTCATAAACTCTATAAATTGGAGGTACATGCAAGAATATTGAAATAAATAATCTTTATGCCATTCAAATCCATTTATAAGATATCTCGTTAGAAACTACTGTAAAATTAAGCGTTTATAAATTTCTCTATCAGTGAATGAGTTAATATACATGTAGTATAATTATTAAAATGCTTTTTGGAGCATTAGTGGATATTAACCTCTTAACTCTCGTTCCCGTGACAATAACGGGATTGGGTTTCGACCTCCATTTCTCCCGACCGTGATATTGCCGAGCCGGGGTGTTCAATAGTAACTCGACAAAACGATTAAAACCAATTCATTTCTTTTGCCAGAAGTCCTTTTATTTCTCGTTTTATACACCCGAGGGCAGTGATAATCTATTTTAAATGTAATTGCAGATTATTTTCAACCAGGTGGTAGTACTAATCGAATATGTGTACTTGTGATAGGTATTTTGCAATCTTAGCCCAGAGCTCACCCCAGTTATTTCTTTACATGTGGTTCAGTTAAAAACACGGGGTTTATGTTCTGTGTTAAAATATATTTTTTAATACTGTGTTCATTATGGAGTGCAAAGTGTGTTGTTCCAAGTTAGACGAAAACCATAAGAGATGCAGGAAGGACACACGATACTGCTGTCCAGATTGTGACGTTGGCCTCTGTATCTCATGCTTCGAAATTTACCACACAAGGAAAATTAATTAATCTTTATTTATATCAGATGTAAGATTAATAAAATTATCTTTTAGTGTTTAGAAGACGTATTTCTTAAATTTTCGTTGCTTACTTGAAAACCAACTTTCAGCCAAAATAATCTTAAATGTTGGTTTTTCATTAAACGTTAATTTTTTAAAAAATTTTAATCTAAAAAATATCGAAAATTAAAAATTGAATGCATATGATTCCATACACTTATTTTAATATGTCATTCTTAAATAAAAAATAAACATTTTTATGAACTTTTTTTTTGAAAATTAAGATCGTTAAAGGGTTAATTTGTACTCAAAATACATATTTTTCAAAATTAAACAGAAGTTATCAGGACGATTATCGATATGCGAAAATGATATAATATATTTAAGCAAAAAAAAAAAATATTTGGCTGAATTTGTCATTAAACTAATTTTTTTCTGAAATTTTAAATACTTTTGATTTAAAATTTTATTTTTCATATATATTCAATATAATTTTTTATTTGTTGCCCAGTGGTTTTAACTTTTCCAAACTTGACAATTGTTAGATTGTTATTAATTCCATATGAAGATGAATATAATTTTCTAAGAAAGCAACAATATTTTTTTTGTAAACAATGCAGAAATTTGCATTACAACATGATTTTATAAATAAAAAAAAGAAAATGTTTCTATCTTATTAGATTTTTTTTTGTTCACTTGATTTAGAAAGATTTTCCGATACTTACTTAATATTCCGTCCAACTTTGTCGCCAGATTTGAAGACATTGTAGTCATTGAGTTGCTGAACCAGCAATTATGGCAATCCGTAAATAGTGTAATCCGTTGATCTTTATCACAAAATTTAAATCTATCGCCAAAGAGTTACTAAACATTGGCGATGATTGAAGGAGACCTTTATAATACATAAGTACGGATTTTTCTGGAATTAGTATGATTTTAAAAGGCTTGATTCATGGTTAGTTTTATAATTTCAAATTATTTATTAATTTTAATATATTTTAATTAAAATAATTTAGACCTTGTCCAAACAGGGAAAAACTGTGAATCTTCATAAGGATTTAGTTATACAAAACATTCACTACCTCTATTTTAAATATGTTGTTTCAGCGTCCGGATACTATGAATTCGATTAAATTTTCTTGACATTATTTACGATTTATATTGTTAAATACTGATTTCGCTTAGAATTTAGATTAGTTCTTTGATAATCCAAAAAAGAAATTCTAGAAATATACAAAAAAAAACATTCTACATAGAAAATTATATATATCACTTTATTTATTCAGTAGTCAATTTAAGGTGATAAAAAAATTGGCGATATTCTGATTTAAAAATAGTCACGAAACAAAAATAGGATTCAACATTGTAAAACTAGGTCATATTTTGTTATTTAGTTATTTACTATAATATCCAGAATTCTGAATAATAAAATTATTTTAATTTGTTTTCCCCTATGAAAATTATCTATTTAGTTAATTGCCAATAATCCTTTAAAGAAAACTGTTATAAACTTAGTTATCTATAAATAAAATTTAAATATAAATATATTTTAATTAACTTTGACGTTTTAATTAACGGAAAACTAAATTTGAAATTGGGAATAAAATAAAATTAAAATTTTATGAGAGAAAACAAACGAATTCTATTCAATAATTGCACTTTATAGAATTCCAACGTAATATCGTCTGTAACTTTGTGTTGTTAAAAACAGGAAAATTCATTGTGTCAACTAATGATAAAATCTAGTATGTGTTTCAAAACTTTTTCTTTTTCAAACAATTTTAGAAAGTTGCTGAAAATATTTAGTAAAATTCATAAAAGGGAACTAAATTTAATTAAAAATCCTAAGCAATAACTTTAATAAGAGTTTACAACTTAGAATAAATGAAGCCATTTTAAATCTCCATTGATTTGTATGAGCATATATTCAATAACAGAAATCATTATAATAATTATATGTTAAAATAAAATGAATAAAATTAATATTATTAAAATCTCTCTCACTCTTTCTTTTTTACTGTTTTTCTCTGTTTGGAAATTCATTAATAATTTTTTTTTGATGCCAGCTTTTAAAGCGTAATATTTGCGTGTTATTGTTTATGCTTAAAGGAATCATGATTTTTTAATTAATTAAATTATTAATTAAACTTTCGGTATATTTCCGATCGTGGGTTCCAGCAAAAAATTGCCAAATTATGTAGAATTCCGCCAAATTTCTTACATCGATTTTGAAAGAGCAAAATCACCAAATAATGAATAATGTTACCAAATTTACTCGGCGATATTTTGTTAGCTATAGAAAGCTAATAGAAAAGTACCATTTTTTTCTAAACCACCTTTGTTCTTAACTGTAAGAAAAATTTAAAGATATATCAAACAATTTAGAATTTGTTATAGAACGAAAATATTACATAAAATATTATCATTATTTAAATAGAGAAATATAAAAAAAATTCCAATAGTATTTAAATCTGGAGAAATATACACTATTTTTCTAACATAAATTTGCCTTATTTATCTTAAACTTTAAATATATATTTTGGATTTCTGATTTTACAAATATAATACAATGGGAGCAAAGTTTTAATTTTATTTTTCCTTTATCCTAAATTATAAAATAAAATTTAAAAAAAGATTTGAAAAAATTTCCAAAACATATTTAACGAAAACAATAATTTCGAAATGCAGGTGAAATTCGCAAAAATTAAAACAAATATAATGTTTAGAAAATTCTAAGAATAGAGAATCGTTTGTCATGTCTAAAAACTGCACAAAAGAATCGTCTGCTGACAGCAATGGGAAGAAATAAAATCTGTTTATGTAGAAGCCTAGTTAAAGTTTGGAAGAAAACCAAACTTTCGAGGTGTTAGGAAATATAGTTAGCTCCATCTGTATACAAAAGTATGTCAAAACTCTTTTGGGTCGCTTTTAAATTTGAAAAATAAATGCATATGTTTTTTTCTTCTTTTCATTGTATTGTCAAGAATCCAATCTTGTGACTTGCTTGAGAGATCTAATATTTTCAAAATAGTCGAATAAATATTTTGACTAGCGACCTATTTATTTTCGCTTTTGAAGTGTTGGAAGTTTCGCCACGCTCTTTTTCCACTTTTAAATTTTAAAACTTTGTTCATTTTACAAGAAAAAAAACCACCTGAATTTTAATGACAAGTGAGTTTATTTAATCACTTTTTTTTAAATTTTGAATTCATTTTAAAAAGTGTTTTTAATCTATTAGTAATTTTTTTTTAATTTGAAACCCTAAACTACATTTTTTTTTGAAGTTTGAAATCCTACACAACATTTTTTTAAAATTTGAAATCCCACATATCTTTTTTTTTTGAAATTTGAAATCACACACATTTTTTTTTGAAATTTGAAATCACACACATTTTTTTTGAAATTTGAAATCCCACGCATTTTTTTTTGAAATTTGAAATCATACACATTTTTTTTTTAATTTGAAACCCTACACAACATTTTTTTTAAAATTGAACATTGAACAACATTTTTTGTCTGTTCGAGCTAAATGTTTCCCCATAATAATTTTACTTAATTTAAGATATTGAAAAAAAATTGAAAGAAATTACTATATGAGTCACAAAAACACACTCTTGTTTTTCCTGATATTATTTCTTTTCGAAAAATGAACACGTAAATAAACTGTTAAAAATATTGATTTTACAAGTAAAATCATTCTAAAAATATATATTTATTATTATTATTATTAGCCGTTTAAAAAAGATTGGATATTTTATAATTAAAAGTTTAATAAGCAGCACAATTGTAAAACAATTTTTAATAATAATTTTTTATGCATGTGTTGGCATTTACCAATTCCAACTGCTCTATTTAGAGCTATCAAATTTATCATCTTTATAATTTCGAGAGTAAAATTTTTTTATATAAAAAAATTCAGTAGATTACCTGTCAGTCATTACCTTTAGCTTAGAGACCTGAACTCCGACCAAAGCTGGAGAAAATAAAATAGCCATTTTTGAAAGTAAAATTATACGAGCCATTCTTAGCGGGTTAGAAATTGACAGTATTTGAAGAAGAAAATACAACTTTGAGGTATATAAAATCTATTGAGATTCACATATTATAAAGTTCTTTAGAATAGGTTGGATGAAATGGGTGGTTTTATATTTAAAATGGATGACAATGGCATGTTAAAAAATTATTTTACATAAATCTCTAACAAGTAGGAAAATTGTAGACCCAAAATGAGATAATTGGAGATGTGGTGGAAAATAAATCAGAGGAAGGTACTAAACTATTTTATGATGTATTGGCAAATATGAGGATGATTATTTCGCGAGGAAAAATATGCACTTAAGACTAATTTTTAAAACTTTAAACTCGAATTTCAATTAATCAAGAAAAAAGTAAAAATTTATTTAAAATTATTTTTATCATTTGAGAATATAATGTTGTTTTAGTTAGGAGGCTTTTATGTCTCTGAAATTTAAGAGCAAAAATATTTTTGCATGCTTTTACCAATGCGTTATTATTCTATATGATTTTTTGAAAACAGATGTGTTTTTAAAAGGCTGCCAAATAATGATGACACAATAGCTGTTATTTCATCTCAAAATCAAAATCTTTCGAGCTTCAAAGCTTTGTTTGCCAGATATAAAAATCGAAAATGAAAGTT